>ML682047.1:11879441-11985004 GCA_007922195.1 Podocnemis expansa
GTGTGTGTGTGTGTGTGTGTGTGTGTGTGTGTGTGTGTGGCCGAGCTAAGGAGGAAGCACTAAGCAGCCAGCAGCTGGGAGCCAGAGGACCCAGGAAGGGAGGCCAGGCTGAGTTGATTTCTGCAGAGCAGACCCACAACAGCTGGACCAGCAGAGAGCCAAGCAGAGCTGGAGCTGGGTGCAGGAGGCCAGGGAAGGAGCCAAGGTGCTGAGCTGACCTGTACAGATGGCAGGAGGACCCGAGGAGCGCCCCAGAGAGCCACACAGAACCCGAGCAGCGGCTGGGAGCCAGAGCTGCAGCCATCTGGAGCCGGGTGTGGTGAGCAGCTGGGGAACAGTGACGGGGGGCAGATGCTGAAGGGCCCTGCCCCTGGAGCCTGGGGACGTGTGGCCACAGCCAGAGCCTGCATCTGACCCCCTGGATCATCCAGTCGTAGCCAGACCTGGGCAGGAGGCTTGGGGGGCTGACACGGGGAAGAAGGGCCCTGCCCCTGGAGCTTGGGGACGTGCGACCACAGCCAGACTGGGCATCTGGCCCCCTGGAGCATCCGGTCGCACCCAGGCCTGGGCAGAGGGCTTGCAACGTGGAGTACAGACTGCGAGACTGTTCCTCAGGCCCCAGAGACTCTGTTTGTAGTGCCCCCATGCCAGGCAGTGGCACTGGGAGTTTACTGTTCACCTTTTCCACTTTTTTTCTATTTTCTTATTGGGCTATTCTTTTTTATTTCTGTATGCTTAAATTGTATATAGTGACTGGTGGGTCAGAAGAGTGGTCAGTGCGGTCAGCAGCCCGGAGTGGGGACACCCTAGCCCTGTCCTGAGAGACCACGATAAGAGTGGGGGTTGAGCCCCCAGAAATTCTGGGGCCCAGCCTTGTCGGGGTTACAGGGACTCCTCCAAATGGGAGATTGGGAGGGGAGCCTTTGAGGTCAGGCAGGCCTTGGGGTAAAGGAAGTGGGAGCAGGGACTTGGATCCTTTTGCTACCCACCTTCACCAGGGTGGTATACAAAGTCTGGGAAGTTCCCCACAAGAGCGGGTCCATCCCCCTGCTTACATAAGCACCAGGGCAGAGTTTTGGCCTTGCACCAGAGCTGTAGGTTTGCAGAGACCAGTGGCAGGTCAAGTTCAGGAAATCAAGGGTGGAGAAGTTTGCAGTGGGTTTGTCGACAGCCATTGTTTAATGAGCATTTCAAAGGGCCCTGCTGCCAACAGTCTCTGGGGAAGGATCTGATGCTCTAGCTCACGTGCACCTAAGCCCAGGTGATGTGCAGGAGAACTGGAGGGTTTCAGTGGAATTTGTGCCACAGTTAAGTTCATAGATTAGTAAATACTGGGGGTGTGATTCCCAGCTCAATGAGACTCTGTTGCTAGCACTCGGGTGTGCTAAAATCCAATCGTAGACACAGCAGTTAGACTGGCCAGCCCCAAGCACGTGCCTAGGGTCTCAGATGGGTACATGATGAGTCCAAGTTGACCCATGCCGTTGCACACGCCACCGCTGTCACAGTCATGCACCGAAACCTCACAGGGGTGTTTCACGGAGCTGTGAGGCTGTTACCAGCTCCAAGTGTAGGCACACCCCCCCCCACACACACACACAAGCTTTCACACTGACGGTGTACACCTCTCATCTGTCCCAGAGCATCCCCTGCTGCCCAGTCAAAGCAGAATTAGGAATTTTCCTGCCCCATAGGAGTCAGATCTACAGGCTGGTTCAAGCCAGAGGGTTTTATTGCAGTGTTTGGCAGAATCAAACAGTGAGCATGAACTGCTCACAAAAGCCAAGGGCAGAGTTTTTCAGGAGTCCCAAATTCTGCTATGACCCTGCATGTTCCTGAGTTTTCAGTGATACACCAAATCTTTAAAGATACAGGGCACTGGGAAACTGATATAGCCCTGGCATTCCTGGCTTCCGTTTCTGGCCCTGTCACTGAAACCGAGGGGGCAGAATCACTGTGTTAACTAACGTGATGCTAAACTCTGCTGTGCCCTTAGTATTGATGAGGGCAGTTGTGTTCAACAACCTATTAGCCCATTGGTAATTAACCCTGGGAACCTCCTGCCCAGTGGTTTACAAATCACGGTCGGGATCCAGCACTGGGTTGCAGGCACTGGCCCTGGTGCCCTCTGCTCCCCTGGCCACCGCCTTTGCTGCCATCACCAAAAAAGTGGAATGCATTGCTCAAAGATGTAGTTGCTGGGGCACAGGCATAAACTATTTTTTCAACTGGGTCCTGGAAAAAAAAAACTGGAAATCACTGCTCTAGGACTAGCTAGCATGTTTTTAAATACCCCTTGCCCACACTAAGGGCAGATGGTGGCTAGCACTGTGTCAGTTAACAAGTTTTCTAACATGGTATCTTTTCCCAGTCTAAATGAGGCCTGAATCCCCTGGGTCAGGTCCTTGCTGATCCCACCCCCATCTTCAGTTTCCAGTGCTTGGGAATGACTCTGTGAATTCTGTTTGTGCTGCGACCACATGGATATGTTTCCTCCCTCCCAACATATGCATGCAGGTTTTCCAGGTGGCTGGGGGCTGGGTTATGAAGGGTGACTGTGCTGGGGGAAGCTGGGTCCTGGATCAGTGCTCTGTCCTAGTGGGATGAAGCCTTCATTCCTGCCTGCCATGTGTGGGGTAAGGGTTGTGTTACTATCCTGCAGATGCAAAATGTTTAGCTCCCCTTGGCCCCACCATGTCTGAAGCAGGAGGCTGGCATGTCTGGTCGTGTTTAGAATTCCATGCGGATTGCTCTTCCTTGCAACCGTCTCATGTGCGATTAGATACATTAGTCTCATTTACTTGCCTCTTTTCAGGACGCTTGCTGAGCACTTGAGGAAGGATTCTTGGTCAGCTGTCAAAACAAAGGTAACAGGCAAAGCTACTTCCTGCATTTCTTGGGGTTTTTTCCATGGTCTCTACTCTGTTGCCTGGCTGTGTTTTCATGTGAATGAGGTACTTAGGTGGGCTGGTGGGACTCTGCCTAATCTGTCAGCATTTTGTGCTGCTCCCCATTCATTAAATTGGTCAGGAGAAATGCATTAGCTTGGAATGAAAAAACAGGGGTAAAGTCCAAAGAATAAAAAACCCGGAGCCTGTCAGCTGGGATCTAAGGCCCTGGGGTCATTAGAGAAATTTGCGCTGACTGTTCTCTATCAAGGTCATTGCATAACTCCCTTGAGGTAGGCTGGCTGCGCTGAAATGGAGTGGAGTTTGGACCCATGCACCTCAATATGATGATTTACCAAAGGGAGCTGCCCCCAGTGTATACCCTGCTTTGTGCATGGAGAGCTGGCACTGGTGTAACTACATTGGTGTGGTTGCACCAGTGCAAATTGCAGGGCTTGAGAAAACAACAAATAAAGGGCAAAAGTTAAACCACTGCCCGATTTAATGAAATCTGGTTGTATTCATGTAACTCAGTGACGACCTGAGCACGCTCCAGTGAGGTTATTTATAACCTATCTTTTGGCACCATGCTTCATTCTTTCCAATCTCTTCTCATCATCCTTCAGCATCATGTTTGCTTTCTAAGCAGCACTGGATGGCTAGCTTGCATGAGAGCTGCTGAGAAAGTTCTTTGGCTCACTTGCTGGTTGGTGTAAAATTGGCTTTCGGTGCATGTCAGCCTCTGGGGTTTGCAACTTGGTTTCCCACCACATAAATATGTAAAACTTAGTCACTGTAAACCAGAAAGCTAATGCCGAAGAAGGCAGCCATGTTTAAACTGGAGTGCGTGTACCAAGCTGAACAGCACTGCAACAAATCCCCAGCTACCTAGGACTTCACAGGTACCTGTGACCTCTAGGAGACTCTCCATTAGCAGTATTGGCTGTAGGACACACAGCTGGGCAGTTCTGATTCAATCCAGCAAGGCACAGTAGTGCACATGCCACATTCATTGCGGCTCTTAACTAGCTCATGGGGTTTATGAACCAGTATCATCTCCGTTGCTCGCAGAAACCCTTGCTTCACACAACTCATCACACTCTGCCACTTAATGACTGTTTAATCTGCCAGAGGACTTTACTCTTCAGGTGGTTATTTATTCCCCAGATCTTTTCTGAAGGACCCAATCAAAAGCTCTGTGAACAGCCAAGTACCTTTGTTCCCTGGGTCCCATGCCTGTTGTTCAGTGTGTCTCCAATTCCCCTTTGGGGGTGGCACTGTCCTGGGACTGTAAAATAAACCAGATCCAAAGGGGCAGCCATGTTAGTCTAGTTTGGTAAAACGAACATGGAGTCCTGTGGCACTTAAAGACTAACACATTTATTTTTTGCATGAGCTTTCCTGGGAGAAAATCCCACTTCATCAACTTCAAAGCACCTGAAGCGGGATTTTTCTCCCAGGAAAGCTCATGCAAAAAATAAATTTATTAGTCTTTTAAGTGCCACAGGACTCCTTGTTTGTTTGGTTTTGTTTTACTAAAATAAACCAGATCATTGTATGTGATCCCATCAGGGGTGCTGAAAGCCAACAGTATCAGTCAGAGACAGAAATCTTTCTTCTTGGGTAAAGAGCTGCTCTGTCTCCAAATGAGGGCTTCTGCTAGAAGAGTCTTGCCTTTAATTAGCAGGCCGGGCATGTCCTGCAGAGCTTGTAGCCAGGGCTCTTGGGTTCCTTGCTTCTTGGCTAGATGACCTTGGGGTAACTCGATTCCCCCTGAGTGCCTCAGTTTTCCCCTGTGTAAAATGAGAATAATGAATGGCCTCACAGGGTTAACTGGACAAACTCCTTTCCATGCTGAGCTGAGGTCTGATCCATGGTGGAGCACTGGTGAGTCCTGTGTGGTGGAGGATGTGTGACTGGGTCTCCCTGCTTTCCCCAGGCACGATGTCTCAGTCCAAGGGCACAGTGGTTCTTGCCTACAGTGGCGGCCTGGACACCTCCTGCATCCTGGTCTGGCTGAAGGAGCAAGGCTATGATATCATCGCCTACCTGGTGAGGAGCTCCCTGTAATGCCGTCACCTTCTCTGCCCCTTCCCTGCCTTTCACCATGCTGTCGCTCACCTCTCAGAGCAGGGAAGTGGGCGCTGTACCACAGATGCTGAAGAAGCAGCAGCTGAGCCCCCCCAGGGCATTGTTTCTGTGCTCTGGGAGAGTAGGAGCTGTCAGAAAATGGAGTCAGTTTTGCTGGCAAGTGAGGCCCTGTCAGCTCCAGTGGGATAACCAGAGGAGCAAGGAGATGATGAGCAAAGATTCTGCCTGGCTGGGGCCGGATGGCTAGACTCCCAGCATCCCTTGGGGACAGGACCGAGCCAAGGACTCTGTCTCCTGATGGCCACGGACCAGGCCTTTGCTCTGAGTCAAACAAGTTGGCTCTCCATTAGTGCACTGGTGGAGGGGTAAAGGGCAGCTCTTTGGGGGGGGTCACCTGTCACTCTGGGATAGGGCTTGCTGTTGGCTGGGTCCCGGCCAGCCAAGGGACAGCAGGAGAGGGCTGAGGTGTGCTAGTGAGGTGATGTGATTGCACCTGGGCTGGGGATGTGGCTCAGCATCAATAGAAAGCAGAAATGAGCCTTATTAACTTGGGGTGACAAGCAAGACTCCACAGTGTAGCTGTCAGTGGCCTTGGTGAGACCAGTCAAGTGAGCGTGCTGCAGTAGAGGGGGAGCTGGGACCTCCACTGCAGCACGATGGCATTTTCTGCCGTGTGCGCGAGTGGATCTAGGCAGTCTTGGTGGTTAAGGCTGTTCCCTGTGGGGCATCTGGTGCCCTGGGAATCTCCCAAGCATGTCAGCCTCAAGGGTGCAGCACTTGGGGGGTATGGTCTCCTCTCGAGCCCAGCTTGGAAGGTGTGAGCATGGAAAGCAGGCTAGGAAGGCTGGGCTGATGTGCATTTTAACCTACAGCCTGGTGCCTTCTGTTCACTGGGGTTCCTCCTCCGTCATCTTATGGCAAGAAGCCAAATTACTGGGGGTCCCTTCATGCCCTGAAGTATTTGAGGCTCATCAGGAGGAGCCCAGCAGGGCTAGCTGACACTCTGGGGTACATTGTTCAAGTGCTGTCTTGTTTTTAATCCTTCCAGGCCAACATTGGGCAAAATGAGAACTTTGAAGAGGCAAGAAAGAAGGCGCTAGCTTTGGGAGCCAGGAAGGTAAAGGAAACCCTCTTGGTGCTCACGGGTGTTGCTCTGCCTGCCCAGGGGCTGCAGCACTGGCAGTCGGGAAGCCACCCCTGCAGCTCTTGGATTTGAGTGGCACAGATATCATATGCACTCTTCGGGAACTGGGACCTGTCCTCTCAGCTTTATAAGTACAGGGGCCAATGGGAGCTGCTTTTCAGAATAACCAAGGCATCTCCAGACTCGGGGAAGACAGGGAGTACCACTTTCTTTGCCTAAGCTCAGACACATTTTTCAGAGATCTCCTTCTATAAATGGCCAAACCACTAATAGATCTTAACTGCAAAGGAACATTATGCAAAGTTGACTTTCCAGAGCCTAATCCCGCACTGGCCGTGTCTCTCGTAGTTACCCCACCTCTTTATAATCCTCTCTAGTTCCGAATTTTGTTGTTCTTCTTTACTGATTCTCACTTCCCTGTTTTCCCCCCACCTCTTCTTTTCTTTTTCATTTTTCTTGTCCTCCCTTCCCATCCCACCCAACAGCAGCTCTGGGTTATTTTCCTTCTAAAACCTTTCTTCATACCCATCACTGTGGGGTTCAAGGGTTTGTCAATCAGCTACAAAGCCTTTGTCTGTCACTGGTTCAAATCAAGAACCCAGGTGGATTTGGATTCCTTCCCACCTATTTGGTAGTCTCAGTCCATCTCCTAGTGACACGGAAGCAGATGCTACTGCCTTGATGTATCTGTTCTAGGGCTAGAAAAAGGGTTTTGGTTTCTAGAGCTGTTGGTGAAAGGCTCTGGATCAGCACCTAGAAAAGGGGAGAGGCTTCTGTGAGTCATTGGTTACACTGGACAGGTTTCATCCTCCACTGAATGCAGTCACACTTGTATGCTCAAGATAAATGTGGCCCTTTGTCTCCTGGCAGATAGTCTGATCTATGGAGGCAGTTTATGGAAGACTTGGAAAGAACAGCAGGAGGGTGGAGCAGGGTTCTAGCCCTGAGGTGATGTTTCTTCCACCGAATAAATGGATCACTCAGACACACACACACACAACACCCTATCCTAACAGGAACCCTGGGCCACCCTCATTGCTTCGGGTTATCTTTGTTCTGCAGGTTTACATTGAAGATGTCAGGAAGGAGTTTGTGGAGGAGTTCATCTGGCCAGCAGTCCAAGCCAATGCCCTTTATGAGGACCGGTATCTCCTGGGCACCTCGCTGGCTAGGCCTTGCATTGCACGGAAGCAAGTGGAAATTGCCCAGAAGGAAGGAGCCCAGTACGTTTCCCACGGAGCCACTGGGAAGGTAAAGGAAGGGCAGGCCATTGCTTGGCAGCTGGGCTGGGCTTTGGGTACTTGGGAACAAGGGGTCACTGAATGGTAGAGACAAACTTCTGAACCTGGAGCTTGCCCCATGGACTGACTGTGATTGTTAAATCGCTGTGATGCATCACAACAATAGCTCAGCCTGCGGTTGGTTCCTTCCATTGAGAAACACTCAGCACCTTCAGCTTATCTAAAGACACAGGCTGGGAGGTACAAGATCTCTTCCCCTCACTGCCACCACTTTACAGATGGGGAAAACTGAGGTATAGACATGATTTGCCTAAGATGACCACACAAGTCATTGATTTAGGGCTCTTGTCTGGGAGTTCTCTTGCCATTTCTGTTAAAGTTGCAGTTCTGTAAAATTGAAAACTTCACTTGTGCCAGAGAGCTTTGGGATTTTCTTCCCTTCCCTTCCCACCACCCAACCCCCAGGGAAACTGAGATCAAATATCCTGGCTTGTTGAGTGGAATAGAAATGTTTTGGGTGTTTTAGCTGACCCTAACTCACAGCTCGACAGAACCCAGGCACCAGGTTGCTGTGGCAAACAGGGTTTGGAGCTGAGCACCTAGCTCCACTGCAGAAATGCCGCAGATGGGCACCCTCTGGAAACCAAAAATAAAACTACTGGTACCTAGCTGAAGGCCAGTTTTGTCAAGCCCTGCCCTAAGCGATGGCTCCCTTAGGTCCCATAGTCACTGCCTCATGGCGATTTCGTCTCTGAGATTTCAACTTCCCACCCTGATATGTGTCAAAAACAACCTGGGAAATACCACACTTCAGGGCTGGCCCAACCACATAGGTGTACTAGGTTCTTGCCTAGGCCACCTGGCGTTAAGGGATGCCAGATTAAAGGAAGTGAATTTCTTTATCTCTGTTTAAAGAAGTATATTATTTATGCTACCTCTTATAACATGTGGAGGGGGGCATACCAAAGTCATAGCTTGCCTAGGGCACCAAAACCCCTTGTGCTGGCCCTGCCTGACTTCAGACCGGATGGCAACTCTCAGCTCTTCTTAGAATCAATACTTGCCTTGTGTGGAAGAGAATGAAGAAGAATCTCTTTGCTCCCCAGCCTAAGCAGGTGTGTCCAAGGGAGCTGAGGCAGAAAACTGATGGTGCAGATCATGGAACTGTGTTTTTATTAGCACAGATTGTGAGAGTGGTGTGAAAGGGGCCAGGAGGTGGTGTTCCAGCTACGGCCCTGGAAGCATTGTGGGTGTGGGATGCTGCCTCGCGAAGGCTGCGGGAATGCAAGCACAGCGAATGGGCTGTCCTCCTGTATGGACCATGGCAAGGTTTTTGTTCTGCAAAGCAACCCTGGAGTTTTTTGGTGCTGCACTGTGCTGTGTGAGAAGGGAAAAATTGCCCGGCTCCTCCCCCAGTGGTCAGGGAAACTGATGTTGAGGTGAGGTTCTGAATCATGGAAGGTTAAAGTACTTCTGGGGCTAGAGCACAGTTGCGTTCTTGGGGAAACTCTCTGGTGGGGGGTTTTCAGAGAGCCCGAATACTTATTTAACCCAGAGTGTGGCCTGGCAGATAGAATGCAGGACTGGGACTTGGGAGACCTTTCCTGGCTCTGCAACTGACTTGCTGCCTAGGTGTGGGCAAGTCATGACCTGCTTTGTGTCTCAGTTTGCTCATCTTCGTAATGGTGCAATGTTACTGCCCTCCATTGTGCTGCACACCATGCTTTCCTGATGAAAAGCACCAGGTATGAGTTTGTATTTATTTGTATTGTACATGGGATTGCTGTCCAATTGAGCTCTGTCTTGCAAAGCCCATTGCTTTTAGTCTGGTCATTCACTCCTGTGCAGAAGAAGCCTGAAGAGCGTGGATCCCCTGGCTCTCATCCAGGTGGGAGGCATTTAGTTTAAAACAAATCTCTCCCTCCCTCTCCTGCATCTGCCAGCACTGGGTATGGATAGCTGGAGAGAGCTCAGAGAGGGGATGTTGGTACAATCTCAGAAATATTTTTTGGGCCAGCACATACCACTAGAGGGGGCTAGAAACCTGCATTGAAAGGCAGCAGTCAGGTGTAGCTTGCTCACTGACTTGCAGAGCACAAGTCCACATGCAGAGATTCCCCACTAGAGGCAGGCAGAGACCACAGGATGGGTGCAGCTCAGCAAGAAAAGCTTCCCATAGAAAATCAAACGAGGGATGTCGCTTCATTTCTTTTCCCTCTGTATGGTGAATGCATAAGAGCTTTCTCATAGGGCAGCCAATTTCCATTTTCTTTTCATCTAGGAGCTGCTTGTCCTATGTTGCCCTAACAAATTCCTGATGGTGAACCGCAACAGGGGAAACGTCGCACAAATGGGGATCACCCCCTTGCAGCAGTCCCTGCCCCGCTAACCACATGTACGCTATTACCACTTGTCATTAGCTAGGTTACAGCAAGAAGGGGTGACAGTGGGTTGAAGGCTACTCCTCTATAGTTACCAAAAACTTCTGTGCTTCCAAAGTAGATTTGTGTCAGTGTTCTCCAGGAGGTGGTGTAGGGAGGGATGGGGGAGTCAGTCTATCAGACCTCCAGGGTCTTCAGAGAAGCAAAAGGATTCTGAAAAGGATCATAGAAAGGTTGGGCTGGAGGGAACCTGCTCCTACGTTTAGGGCTAGATATTAGGAAAAACTTTAAGTCGCTGTTGCTGCAGATTAAGCCCATTACTTTTGTCCTACCTGACCTGGACATGAACAATTAGTTGCCACCCTCTTCGTAACAACCTGTCACACATTTTAAGACTGTAACTGAAGCCCCATCAGTCTTCATTTCTCAAGGCTGAATGTGCCCAGGGTATATACAAACTTTCCTTATAGGTCAAGATTTTTAAATTTTGCTGCTGCTCCTCTGCTGGAGTCTCTCCAGTTTGTCCATGTTCTTCGTACTTTGTGGGGCCTAGAACTGGGCGCAGCACTCCAGGGGAGGGCTCACCGGTATTGAGTGGGGCGGGACAATCACGGTCCCATTAATACCCACCAGTACAATCTTAATTTTTTTCACAACTCCACCACAGTCCCTCATTTCAGTGTGTGATCCACTCTAGGCTCAGATCCTGTTCTGCCATGCTGCTCGCTTTGCCCATACCGAGCAGGGAAGGTTTAATATGAGGCTGATCTTCCCAGCTAGCCAAGGCAAGCTCCTGTCAAAGCAGGGGTGGAAAAAAGAGGGAATGGAGCAAGCTAAACAGCCCCAGATCATCACTGTGGCACCCTCCAAGAGTTCGGAAGGGCTTCATGGGTGTGGTGGCAATTATTGACTCCTGTCTTGCTGCTGCAGGCTATTTTTGAGGCAAATAAGATGAAGAAGGCTCAGGAGCACTAGTAAGCTCCCCTATAGTTATACCAACTTGGGCTGCGTGATAAGGGTCTTCAGATCACTGGTTCTCACAAGCTGATCTTTGGGCGAGGAGGGGGCAGAGGAGCTTTTCCCGCCTTGTGCAGTGCCCCATGGAGGGGATAAGGTTATGGCAATTTGAAGCATCTGGTACTAGTCTGGGTTGGAGGCAGGACCAAATGAGCCATTACTTCTGCTAGGACATTTTCTGTACCCTCGTGTGTCCGTGTCCGTGTCCGTCCCCCAGTCTCTCCCTGACTGGAGACTCAGCTGCCTCTCACCTCTTCCAACCATCCATCAGAGGGCACTGTTGAGCACCATGGCATCTAGTCCCCTCTGCACTGTGCTCCACTCCGCATTGCCCAGTTAAGATGTCACCTCCATTGCCTGGTGTTGAAGAAACCCACCCTCTTGCCCCCTTCCAGCATCCACCAAGGATGCTGCATCCTGAGCTGCTGCCAAGTCACTAGCTCCCCCGCCCTCCCCCATCCATTAAGTAGGGTAGGAGGGAGCAAATACCAGTAACTCAACCCTGGGAGCGTGCCGTCTCTGGCTGACACAGCAGCAGGGGCTCCAACATCTTAAATGCACACCATCTGCAGCGCCCCTGTCTTGGGAGCAGATGGACGTGTTTTGGGCCTGTAAGGGAAATAAAGTATGTATCTGTGTGTAATCGTCCCAGGGGGCTCCTCGGCCCAGCAGCAAATTTAACCAGCGTGCCTTAATCTAGGAAAGATGCCTCATTTGCCGGCACTGTGGGTGGAAATTGGGCCATAGTCCTGTTTTCTCCCCTTTCAAGCTCTAATGACTTTTTGAGCTAGTCAAGGTATGTGGACAAGGAAGCCCTCTCTGAGGGGCTTGTTGGCAAGGACTGATTTGGGAGTCGGGTCCAGCTCCAAATCAGCCATCTCCCTCCTGGAAGAAGGATCACCCCTGTTCGTAAGGGGATAGGGCCCTCTGGGGAACTGGCTTTGGCGTAGAAGCCCTGAATGCGTGATTGTCACTGTGAGCAACTGTAGGGCCTCCCTGGAGGGCCAGATGAGCCTAAGAGTTGTGTATGTGGGTGCTCGGTGAGTTTGGAAAAACTGGAGCCTTTTAAGGGAGCATCTAAAAAGCAGACCTTTGGGTGAATGGCATGCCTGATGCCGAGATGTATGTGAAGGCGATTTCTTTCTCTGCTGCCCTGGCCTGCATCAACAGAAGCATCTTGGTGCCGTTCATTGCCCATTTCACAGTTCTGACCTGGTTGCTGGCACTGGTTGACTGTTCAACCTGCACAGTGGGACATGGATGCATCAGGAAGAATTAAATGTGCATTGACCACAACTTTAAAAGGGAGGGTCCATCTTGGGGATTGTCTACGTGGGGAAATTTACTAGTCCTACTCTACCAAGGTCATTGGTTGGAGGTGACCTGAAGCTAATCCCAAAAAAGTGTCTTTTTAGTCAAATAAAGCATGCCCTCCATGGGCGTTGTACCAATATAATATACCAGCATAGGCCAGCTGCTCAATTTCTCTTCACTTTTAATGCCTTTCCCTTCTGTGGTCATCTTAGTCTAGCTGCCTGTGTGATGCCCAGGATCTATGACTGAAAGCTCCAGTCTAGAGTTGGGGTCCAGGTCCCTTCATGAAGGTCAAGATTTGCTGTGTTCTCCTTATAATGACTTGCTGCCCAGGACCACTGCTCTCAGATGAGAGACACTCCTCTGGCTGTGCCTCAACATGGGGAGCTTATGGGTGCAAAGCAAGGAAAACCTGCATGGCCTCAGTTAACGAGCCTCATAATCTAGATGCACCATAGACCATGTATTGCTAGCAGCTTATGGAGATTCTCCTTTAGCTCAAATCCTTGTGCTTTTGGTAGAGGATGACCTGGGTCCCGTCCCTGCTTTGGTCATGAAGTTGTGAATGGCAGCATAGCACTGATTAGAGTCTGGAGTAGCCTCTGACTTGTTACAACATTGTGGCAGACCCTTGGGTTTATTCCTTCACCCTAGATGGAGTGTCCTATTGAAAGACTGTTTGCTATGGCCTGGGATGGTTAATACAGGTGTCTCAACCTTTGAATGCACTTGCAAACGTACATTTGTTCTCCCAGTGACTTGGCTGTGGCCATGAGTGGTGAGGTAGCATGGGACTTTCCCAGCTCCGTGTTGCAGCTGGCTAGGGA
Organism: Podocnemis expansa; assembly: GCA_007922195.1. Lineage (NCBI taxonomy): Eukaryota > Metazoa > Chordata > Testudines > Podocnemididae > Podocnemis > Podocnemis expansa. The sequence goes on from ML682047.1 coordinate 11,892,345, forward strand.
CTGAGGCAGAGAGGCACAGAGTGATATGACTGTGACATGGTGCTGAGACAGTTAGTCGTCTTCTCCAGTGATTTGAAAACAGATGGGTTGGAGCTTGCGGAGAGAGGAGGTTAATTGGAGACTGATTCTGTCTGTCTGGGTCTCTTGGTCTTGTGCTCTTCCTGTGGTGTACTTAAGAGTGGTTACTCATTTAAATGCTGTCTCAATAAATGTGGGGTTGGGAGGAAATAGATGGACCCCCATTTCCTTCCCTGATTCATTTTTTTCCCTTTCTTTCCAATAACTGCTGTGCAATCACTATTCCCTGTCTGAAAAATGTACAGTTCTGCAGTTTCTTTCCCACAACCTCAGCCTGCAGGCCCTTTCTCCTTGCTTTATTTACAGTCCTGACTCCTTCCCCCAGACTTTCCCCACCCTTTGGGTTCTGCTGGGCTTTTGCTTCTCTGAGCCTGTGTAGGGGAAGGTTCAAAGACTGCTTGGTGCTGAGTGGGGGCAGGATTGCCTGGATGCTCAGGGGTCCCCTGGCTTGCTCTCACAATGGTTTGGCAAATCCACAAGGCATTGCTGACTTTGTTAGGCCCTCAGGTTCTCGCATATCATCTGCCTTTCCAAAGACCTCTCTATCCAAAACTGAGTTTGTGGGAATGGTATGCATGGGCCTCAGCCCTGGCAGGGGCACCTGGTGAGGGGCCTGATCCTCACCTGTGAATGGGAACAACTGGCTTGATCCATGTGGGTCAGGTCTGGGAAGTTGAACTTGTCCCTTCATGAATAATTGGGGACTCAGCTGAGGCCAGGTCATGGCCTCTCCCACTGTGTCTGATCTCAAGGGGTGGGGCTCAGCAATGGTTTAGAGCAGGGGTCTCAAACTCAAATCACCACGAGGGCCTCATGAGGACTAGTAGAGGGCCACACGAAGATTAGTACAATAGCCTGAGGGCCGCTCCACTGAAACTTTTCCATACAATGATATTGCAAATATTGGTAACAATCGTGTCATTGAGGGCCACAGGAAATAGCTTTAGGGGCCATATGCTGTCCACGGGATGTGTGTTTGAGACCCTGCTTTAGGGCCATTCCTAAATTCCCCTCTGTTCCATTTCAGGGGAACGACCAGATTCGATTTGAGCTCACCTGTTACGCCCTGTGCCCTCAGATCAAGGTAAAGTATTCGGCCTACAGCTCCCACTAAGCGTGGCCATGTCATCAGCTCCTTTTGGGCCATCTGGTTCACGTTCAAAAGTGTCTCAAACGTCTGTCTGTCAGGTTCAGCCTTTGCACAAGGATCTATTCACGTACTCCCAGTGTGTCTTTCACACTGTAGGCATGGGACCACCATTCTACACCTTTTCCCCTAAGTGGCAATGCCCTTGTTTCATTTGGTGTTGGCCAGCTGCAGTGCTTTGAAAGGAGTGCCTCTTCCCCTACGCCAGCTTCCGCATAGACGGCTGGCCTGGCTGAGTTAGCACCACTTGAAACATTTCAGTTGGACCCCAATTTTCGTTCCTTCCCTGTGTTCATTTGTTCTCCAATTTTCTGTTTTCCACAAAAATAGCCCCAGAATGTTTGCCTTCCCACTTCCTTCCTTTATTCCCCTCTCCCCTATTTTTTGTTTTTGCATTTGGAGAGTGGCAAAGGGGAAGAAGGGCTGGGGAAACTGGGAGGTGGGGCTATTGTTTTGTTTTATAAAATTCTGCTTTGGGATTTGATTTTTTTTGCAATAAAAATGGAGCAAAATTAAAAAGCCAGCCCCTCCCCTCAATTTACAAAGTCCGAACATCAATTTGGAGCTGTTCTGGGAGTGTACTGTCCAGGACTGTTTAGGTGGCCTCATAAAGCCTGTACGTTTTAATTTATTGGGGGAGTGGGGTAAGGGGTCTCCAACTGACCCTCAGCTGTGGGGTTTTCAAGGGCCCCAAGAAATCAAATAAAGGAGCAAGCACCACTTTTCTATCATTGGGCTTTTAGTTTGCGACCAAAAAATGGGCCAATCAGATTGAACAGAATCTAAGCCCTGCTTCCATCCAGGACCTTGGACCACACTTCAGCTCTCCAGCCTGTTCTGGGAGTGAAATAAGTTGCCATAAGTCTTTGTAGCATTCTCGACTGCCTCTGCTCATCCAGGCTCTGCCTGGGACTGGAAGTGTTATGGTATCACTAGAGGCATTTCTAGTAGCATGGACCGCCTGCGGGAACCTGTCTGTAGGATCCCTGTAGAGATGGGCTGGAACCAAACACCTAGGGTTTGATCTTTGGGCCGATTTGGACCCAGATGTCAGTTAGCAGATTTCCACTCTTTTTTTTTTTCTATCCCAACTCTGCTGACTCAAGACAGCATGGCTATGTCCACACTTACACAGTTAAATTGATTTAACTTATATCGATTTAATATAATCAATATAAAAATCGTTAAATCGATCTAACAGGTCCCCCACTAGAAACTCAGTTGAAATAGCATGTCCATGGACAAGCCTTGCTATTTTGATTTAGGAGAGAGGCACTAGAAGGACCCCTAGAAGGACCATGCCCTCACCCAATATATAGAAAAAGGAAAGCACCTGGGAAGGGGAAGGGCAAAAAGTGTTAAATTGATTTAACAGTTAAATTGAAACGAGAATTTTGATTTAACCATCATATCGATATAACACTAGGTTTTATTATAGTGATATGATTTTCCTGATATCAAAATGAGGGAGCTCCTCATTTCAAAATAAGGGAACGTTGTGTGGAGCTACCATTTTTTAAATTGAAATAATCAGCGTTAAATAGTCACACCTGTCTTATTGCGCCCCCCCACACACACACCCACCCACAATGCTTTGCTTGGCTGCCAGCCTCACCCCTCCATCAGGTGTCACTGAATACCCTCAACCACTCAATGAGGAAAGTTCCAGAGGGGCAGCCATGTTAGTCTAGTCCGGCAAAAAAAAAAGCCAGCAGTCCTGTGGCACTTAAAGACTAACAAACTTATTTATCACATGAGCTTTTGTGGGAGAAAAATCATACTTCATCAGACTCTTTGAAGATGGGGGAACTCTCTCAAGCCTTGTGAGACAGACCTCTCCTCACCTACAGACGGCCGCCTAACCTTAAACAGGTACTCGTCAGCAACTACAGACCTAACAACAGAAACATTAATCCAGGTTCCCCCATCTTCAGAGCGGCTGACAAAGTGGGATTTTCTCCCACGAAAGCTCATTCGATAAACATATCTGTTAGTCTTTAAGTGCCACAGGACTCTTTTTGCCTTTTTTTCCACTGAGGAGAATCACACATCCCAGTTCTGGGCCGGACCAAAAGTCTGCAGGAAGACCTGTGGTCTTCGGATCATTGAATGCCAGATGCGTAAAGGCCTGCATCTCTGGCGCAATCAGGGTCCCTTCATCCTAGTGCTGACCAGACGCTAGCCCCATGCAGCATTGCTTGCCCTCTAGCCCTGCAGAAGGAAAGGAAAGGTGCAGGGTCTCTGGATAATCTGCTGCTGCCAATTTTATTTTTTAACACAGACACAAGTGACTTAGTTTCTCTTTAACAAGCTGCCATCTGCTCGAGGTGACGTTTTGGCATTTGAAGGGGCTGTAATGATCTTTAATTGATCTATTTTTACCCCAAACACCACAGTGCTGTGAAACAAACAGTAACAAGGCAGCCGCCTTGAGCGGCTGGTGGGATAATGGACATTCCCCCTCCCCGCAAGCACATTCTGCTGCTTGTTAGGGTTACAGTGGCAGCTTGGAAGAGTCTCCGGTTACTCCACCTTTGTGTGGGGAGATTAAATCTCTGCCGATGGATGGATGCAGTGTGTGCTTCAGGCGATGAGAGTCCCTTTGCAGCACACCCCTCCCTGCTCTGGGAAACTTAGAAAACTAGTCCCCAGCGTGTATTGCTGGAGCCTGAGGGGAGGCTGGCTGTTCACATTGATCCTTTCAAGGCTGCTGTTGGGATTTGGATGTCATGAGGAGGGAAGGGTGTAGAGGGAAAGCTGGCTGGGAGTTTTATTACCATCAGGGGGTGCCTGGAACAAACAAAAGGGAACAGGCTTGACTGTGGTCTCATAAACCCTCCGCAGCTTGACTAGGTTCATTCTATGAATGTTCCTGGGTCCGGTGGGGTGGAGGCAGGTCTGGTCCATGGACAGTGTTCCTCTTCCAGAAATGGGGTGCTTGCCAAACCTCCTTGTCTGGGACTTGGTCTCCTCATCTCCCAGTAAAATACCTTAGTGCCCTGTCCTGCTCTCCTGATCTCACTCTCAGAGGGCGAGTTGGGAGTTGTTCTCTCATCCAGTGGTATTAGCTCGGCTACTGAGGACAGAGTTAGTCCTTTTGTCTCTAAGGGCCTGATGAGATGTGAAGTGATTACTTGCAAGTTAGGGAGAAACCAAATCTTAACCTGGAGACTGGGAGTTAGCTGAGATTTGGGCTTTTGTTTTGCGTGAGGGAGCCTAGATGATGGAGATGATGGGATGTTGAGCTCCTAACGCTCCATCACTGCTCTGAGTTCATGGGGCACCAGCACCTGACAGCCGCTTCCATCTGGTGGCTGCGTGGAAGAGGTGTTGTGTGGGAGGCCGATCACTCTCTCCATATGGCGTCTACACTCAAGGCCAGCTGCCTTGGTGGCGGATGAAGGACTGAACAGGCCATAAAGACTGAACTCCTCTGTCTCTGTCTGACAGCCCCTGTGCTTGAGCGGATGGAAACACGGAGCGTCGCTGCCTGGTCCATGGCTCACAGCAGCCTTGGTGCACCAGGGCTCCTCGTCCAGCCCCTTGGCCAGCACTGATTTGCACTGTATTGGAAAATCTGCAGGCAGGGAAAGGTGGTGGGTTTCCCTGCTCCCAGCACAGGCCTGGGTGTAAACACCAGGGTGCTTTTGCTTCCTGCTAGAAACAAGCAGCGGAGCCCTGGCCTGGGAGTGGAGCATGATGGGCTCAGGGCCTGGCAGGTGTGGCTGGTGGTGTGAATCCTGCCCCGCTCCATCTGTCTATCTCTGCAGGGTGAGCCCCCACAGAGCTGCCCCTGCCCATCTATATTTAACCAGAGGGCTACTCACAGCCATGTAGGTCTTCCCCACTGACTGGCTCTGTCGCTGGGTTGCAGGCTGTAGGGAGTGTGCCCTGACTCACAGGGGCTCTTTCACACTTGCTGCTGTGTGTGAGCCCCCCAGCAGGTCAGGATCTCTTCATGACTGGGCTGGTGCATGCTTGTGAGCAGGTTCAGCAGCTCTGGAGCTTGGGACTGTTCAGAGAGTCTGAGCCGCTGCTGCAGCGGGGCCAGCCCCCTCCTTCTCACGGCATGTATTTGAAATGCCGCAGAGGAAGCCTTACCAACCCCCTGTCTGTCTCTGCCCTTCCCGCAGATCATCGCTCCCTGGAGGATGCCGGAGTTCTACACTCGCTTCCGTGGACGCAGCGACCTGATGGACTATGCCAAGGTATGATCTCAGTGCCACAGTGTCTTCTGCACCCATCATCCTTAGGGCGCTCGCCCTTGGCCCCTGACAGAGAGACTTTTCCTTGCCTTGGTTATCAGCCGCCCCACTCCCCTGGCCGTCCGTCTCAGTTCTCATTCTGTCCAGGTGAGGGAGACTACATTACACTCCAGTAGTCTCTTTGTAACTGGCCAGAAAGCAACACCCAGGCACTCCCTCCACACCTAGGGTAAAAGCCTCCCCCTAAGTGCAAGGGGGGAACTGAACCCACTGGTGGCTGACAGGCCCCACCTGCAGTATGTTACTATTCGTTGCATGGAGGATAGCATTAAGCGGCGCTAACCAAGGTCAGGGCCCCATGTGGAATAGTGTAGTGGCTAACACCTCTGCTTAACATGCAGACGGTCCTGGGTTCAATTCCCAGGGGGTTGGACTCGATGATCTCACGAGGTCCCTTCCAGCCCTATGATTTGAGGCCACATGAGGATTTGATTTGGCACCACTGTTAGGTTCTGCATAGACCCGTAGTAAGAGACCAGTCCTGATCCCTAAAATCCCTGTGTCCTGACTGGATGAGGCAGAGGCTGGGAGGAAGCAAGTTGAATTCTCCCCATTTTACAGAGTGGAAGCTGAGACCCAGATGGCTTGATGCTCTCTTGCCATGCATCATGTGCAGTCACTGATGCCAGGGCAGAGTGGACTCCGAGTTGTAGTGTTTTACACCCACTCTACGCTGGGGTGAATGATGGCACCTGGTGCAGTGCAGTGGACTGTTGGGCCTGGAGAGATGGAAGTTGAAATGTTGACCCAAAGGGAGCTTTGCCCAGGAGTTCAGGATTTCCCCATTAATTGACTATTCAAGGCCATCTAGGGGTCTGTGGCAAAGAAATAGATTTGGTCTTCTGAGTCCCTAAGCACACACTTGTTCTTAGTTTTCCTTTAATCATGCTGCTGTGTGGCGTCTAGTGGGCAGAGCACATGACTGATGCTCGGGCAAATCTAGTTCTGTTGCCAGCTCTGCCACTGGCTTGCTGGGTGGCCTTGAGCACGTCTCTGAACTGCTGTGCCTCAGTTTCCCCATCTGTGAAATGTGACTGACTATGCTGCCATCCTGCTGTAAACCACTTGGAAGAGCTGGGGGGTGCTGTACATTTCTGGTTATTGTCTTGGGCCCTTCTTATTTTGGGTACTCTGGATTCAATTGAGAACATCCTCTCCTGTCCCTTGTGGGAATTCAGACTGGCTCTGCATGAGATTTCTGCTGCTGCTTTTGCATGCAAGGATGTGTATGTGTGTGTGAGGTTTGGGGGTATTGTTTTTCAATGGCCTGTAATTACCTGGATGTTAATTGTAATCCATTTGCCAGGGAAACTGGTCCCAGCTCAATGGCTTGCGTAAGAGACAAAGCAAATACATTTTCCCTTTTGTCATCCCTTCCTTTTTGAAGTACAAGTTGCAATAAAACATATTAGAAGTTTTTCATCAGGTTCTTTAAGTGCCCACCAGGGTACCTTTCTTTTTTAGCGACTTCATGGAAATGCTTGACAACTGCGCTCAATCAATCAAAAGGAAAAAAGCAGCTCTGTGCATAAACCAGAAAATTGCTTCAGTTTTTAAATAGCTGCCGTCTAGGCGGGCTGGATAATATCGGTGAAGCCAAGGTGCTGAGTTGGAGGGGGTGCGCTGCATGGAGCACTAAGCCGAGGCCTCCGCATCCCATTAAACCCTTGAGTGCCGCGTGTTGAGGATTGTGTTTGCCATCTGTTGTTTTATTATTAAGGAGGCAGTTTACAAGAGCTTCCCATATGTTGCCAAACAAATTTTACAAATAGCAGAGTTCGGGAGAGTGTGTTTTTATTGTACATCTCTCTTTTTAATCTTAAATAAATAAATAAACCCCAAAGGGTTTGGGAACCATATTCAAAAGGAGAGGGTTGGAAACGCAGATTTCAGATACTTGAGCTACTGGCCTCTCTCTCAAGTAAAGACAAAAGATGTTTTCCATTCTTTTTCACCATCTGAAGATATCAGCTGCTATCACTTCTTCCTAGAGGACCCGATCCCTGCACGTGCTTAATCTTATTCCCCTGGGTTCTGGTGGGGGCTTAACCAGATTAAAATGAGGCCCACATTGCTTTTGATTTTACTCCTCCTGTAAGTCAAGTGAACCATGTAGGTAAGGCAGTACAGACTCAGGGCTTGCAAACGTACGTGATTTTACTGCCGCGAGCATTGGTATTAGCATCCTGACTGGATCAGGCCCTTCAGTTAGTTCACTGTTTGTAATCCAGTGCTGTCCACTTAGTTTAGTTCTGAAAGTAGATGACGATGAAATAGGTGCTGTCAGAAACCTAATGCAAATAGAAATAGCGTCATTTCTGTTTTCAGTTTCACTGTACACAGGTTTAGTGCTTGAGAGGCTTGTTTTAAATTTGTCTTTGAACGTTGCCTTGCATTGCTGGAAATGAAACACAGGAACGCTAGGTTAATGCCAGGGGAAAAAAGGAAGTGAAACTGATGATAAACACAAGTAAAACAGACCAGCTTAAGTGAAGTTGCTCCAATATGAAAACATCCATTTGATGTCTGATGATGGGTTTCTTTAAATAAGATACTTGGCTATGGTTCACTCAATTCTACCTTTCAAAGCCTGCGCTGAGTGAAATGCAAAAAGTAAAGAACTCATGACTGTATTGTGAGTCACTAGTTATTTGGTGGGTTTCTTCAGGCTTCAGATCCTAGATTCATGTGACTTGAGCCTCTCAGCTTCCATTTTTTAAATTAAGTTTCTGGCCTTCCTCTCTGTGGAGGAAAACTTGACACCCTAAAACAGGGGTCTCAAACTCAAATCACCATGAGGGCCTCATGAGAACTAGTACGTTAGCCCAAGGGCTGCACGACTGAAACCTTTTCATAGAATGGTATTGCAAATATCGGTAATGATAGTGTCGTTGCAGGCTGCAGGCAATAGCTTTAGGGGCCGCATGGAGCCCGCAGGCCCAGTGTTTGAGACCCCTGCCCTAAAAGCTCAAAAGTCTGAAGGTAAATTGAAAATTTATTTATTTATTTATTTATTTTAAGTCTCATAATACTGAAGGGGCATAAATGGAGAAAGGTTTATTTATGACTAGATTTCTCTATTAGTGATCTAAGACTTAGTAACCCAGAAAAGGATATTTTAAAAATATGCAGGGCCTGGTCTTCTGCTGGTTTAAATGATTGCCATCAGGGGAGCTGATCTATACCAGTTAAGCACGGGCCCAGAAAACCTTATTCCTCTCTCAATTACACTTCTGTGTGGCCCAGTTTTAGATGGAGTGCATATATTTATGTGCTTAGAGAACAGGCTGAAGTGTTTTTCTGCAGGTTTGGGTATAAATTGGAAGCAGCTTGGCTGAAGTCAGTGGTCCCTGGCACCTCCCTAAAACTGGTGTGAGATCTGAACTAGGCTTCTGAGTTGCTCTGGGCTCTAGCAGCCCAGGCTGAGCCTCCCTTTGAAGAGACAACTGATGTATTTTAAAAGATGGCGGTGAAATCAAGGATTTGGAAAATGGTCCCGATTTCAGCCCTAAACGTTGATGGGGGGGGGGCACATTCTAACAGCAACCCTGATTTAGTTTTTCCAGTCAAGTCCTGTTAACCTTTGAAAAAGCAACACAAACAAGGAGTCTAGTGGCACTTAAAGACTATAAATAAATAAATTTGTTAGTTTAAGTGCCACAGGACTCCTTGCTTGTTTTGCTGAACTAGACTAACACGGCTACCCACTTTGGAACAAATCAAAGCAGTAGTTTGAAGGCAGGATGTGAGGCTTGCAGAAGATTGGAGGGAGATGGTGCCTGTGTGCGAGGGAAGTTGAGACAAGCGTGCAGGGCTTGCACGCTGTGGTGGGCATGGGCTCGAGGAGGGGAGTGGAGCTGTTAGCAGAGAGCATTATGGCAGGCCCACCCTGTGCTGGTGATTATAGCTCATTCAGAATAAACAAAGAGGAGCGTTAATTGACTAACAAGCTCTTGAAAGCTAATGGAGCGATCAGCCAGCCAGGAAGAGGGCTGCTGGAGTGTGAACAAGGTTCCCTCTGTCAGATTGTGGCGCTTGGACACTGTCTTTCCTGGACCTTGCTCAGCAGATTGGGGGGGGGAGTCTTTGATGGGGGATCCTGGGCTGAGTCTCCTTGAAGATGCTGGTCTGGGATGGACGTGTGTGCACATAGCTCCCTGTTTTTATACAAAGTCCCACCCAGGTAGAATTTTCTCCTATGTTGTACTGTGTCCTCGGTGTTTGAATTTGATCCTGGACTAAGGATTGGGAGGGAGGGAATGTCTCATTATGTCTAAATGTCACTGCCTCTTTGTAGTATTCTCCAATATCAGGTGACCGTCCCAGCTCTGAGGCTGGCCCTTGTGTGCCAAGGCCAGCAGGCTTTTACCCACTTCTGACGGCCCTGGGGAAATCTTCACTAGCCTGGGATTCTCCAGGAGCAGAGAGAATGGATGGATACAGCCCCCTAATGGGAGTTAACTGGCTTCTCCATCATCCATTAAAGCCCCAGGAGGTTTCTCCAACACCTGACAATGCTGCAGTCATTGATAGTGCGTTGTGGCTCAGCACAGCATGAGGACACAAAGGCAAGGGCATTGGTGAGTCTGACCCTTTATGTGGAATATGCCCTGCGGGAGCCATCAGTGCTTTAGCACGGGTAGAAAGATGATCCTGGTGCCAAAGGAGTCCTTGTTTGTTTTAATATGCACTTTAAAGACTAACACGTTTCTTTATCTCATCAGCTTTTGTGGGCACAATCCCGCCTCACCAGATGAATGCAATGGAAAGTGCAGCCTTTTGGGTGTATATAGACATGGAGAGAAGGGCAGGTCACTAGGTCTGTTCAAACAGGTCCACAGGGCTCGTCTGTTATCTAGTTCAGCAAACCAAGTTGTTTTAATTCAAATCGTGTAGATGTGGGCCTTTAATCATCAATAGATGAGCAGGGGAGAATGTTAACAGGGGAAACTTCCTTCTGTAGAGAAATAAGCAAGAAGTCCTGTGGCACTTAAAGACTAACTTTTCGCCCCCTGAAAGCCATGTGATAAATAAATTTGTTAGTCTCTGCCCCAGGCCTCCTTGCTTGTTTTCCTGAACTAGACTAAGACGGCTGCCCCTTTGGAACTTCTGTAGTAAGTTAGTCTTTCTTAGTCCCTATTCAGACCCAGTCCGATTGTGTCAAGTTTGCATATGAGTGTTTGTTTTTGCATGCTGTTTCCCTTTCAGGGTGCTAAGGAGTCCAGGGGGGCTTTAGCAGAGGATTTTACATCATGTTCATCCCCATTGTATGCAATCACCTTCCAGTCCTGTGCTGAAGGATGCTGTAACAGCTGTCATGTGACTGGCTCTCTCCTTCCCTCCTCGGGGGGGGGGCAGAGAACAGGGTGTGCAGTGGAGTGTGTGTGTTGGGAGGGTTTGGGTCGCTGGGCTGTGTGCTTGAAGAAGGCAGGTTAAAGTGCACTGGAAGCAGGAGGAGGGGCACTTGTGACAGGCCTTTGTCCCCGTGGGAAAACAAACAAGGAGTCTGGGGGCACTTAAAAGACTAACAAATTTATTTATCGCATGAGCATTTGTGGGAGAAAATCCCAGCTGATCAGACACTTGAAGATGGGAAACTTACAGATGGGAAACTCCCCTTGCGAGTTTGCTCCAGAGTTGCAGATTGGCTCCAGGGTTGGGCCCTTCTCTCTTGAGCCAAGTGGCTACTTGCCCTAGAGGTTCTGGATCTTATTTTCATTCCCAGCGGGGGCTTGCTTCCTCCTCTGGAGCAGATGGAGGGGATGGATCTCTGTGGCCTTGTCTACACATGAAGAAGCTACAGAACAACTCCATGTGTATTCTGGAATATGAGTGTCCGTGTGTGGCATTGTCCTGGAATAATGATTGAGCTTTGTATGCAGACCCCATTTTGATCCAAATTTACTTTATGTATGTAAACAACCCCTTTAACTGAGCACTCATGATCTCCCCTTTAATATATTACTCTCCTAATGAAGGAAGGCGATTGGAGTTGATCAGAAGCCAAGAATATGGTTTCCTTTAGCAGGGCTGCAGTTGAAGAAGCATTTTCCAGACATTACCCTATACTGACAGGGGGAGCTCTCTGAAGGAGAAGGGGGTGGTTTATTTGGGTTTATTTCAATTCTGCATTGACTTTAAAATGCAAGTGGCAACTTGCAAAGAAATGGGACCACAGAGAAATAAGGTGTGTGGGGTACAGGCAATTCAACAGTGCACGCACAATAGATCCTGCTCCCAGAGAAAGAAGAAGCCAAAATCACATTGACTGTAATGGGAGCAGGACTGGGCCCTGTAATGCAGTCAAACAGTGAGCAAGCTGAGGGGTTGCTTTGACTTTCTCAGCTCCTGCTATCACACATGTGGCCACATTTTCAAAAATGTGCCTAACCCACTGGGCCAGATGTTTTTTTACCGGCCTTCTTTCAGCTGTGTGTGCTGAGCTCTTCTGAAATAGCTGCAGCTATTCCCTCATCGACCTCTCAATGAACTATTGACTGCTTCTGAACTCAGCCGTGTGATTAGCAGTGATACTTGCCCACCAGTGGAAAGAGATACCTGGGCCAGACATGCATGCTTTGTGCAGGGGATGCTGGGCCCAGCCTGGGGAGAGGCAGATCAATGTGGCTTTGGCGCTTGACCCTGCCCTTGTCAGTGTGTGAGCCGGGTTCTGGGCTCAAAGACAGTCCTGTATGACCAAACAATGAAGAAAGTTCCCTCCCAAACAGTGGAGTCTGCTGACATGGTGCTAAGCATTACTTAGCTTCCAGCCAGAGTAGTCCAGGACAAATCACGCCTGCTTACTGGGATTAGAGCCTGGTCCCAGCCAGGGCCATGGCCACAGAGTGCCATATGGATGCCTGAATCTGGACAGGGGTTTGACCTAACCCCTGGATGGGGGAAGAGCAAGCCCTCTGGCCCTCCCATGCCAGCACAGTCCTTTCTGCTGCACAGTCCGGTCTGCTACCTGGACAGGGCTGTCCTGAAGAGTGGGAGAGCTTTGAGCACGGCCCGCAGAGTTTGCAATTCTACCATAAACATCCAGCCCTGCAGGAATTTCTCTGCTATGAAGGTAGAGCATGTGGTCAGAGTTGTTGAGGAGAAGCCAGCAGGTGGGTGAGCGGAGAGGGGACTATGCGACAGGCCCTGTAGTTGGACTGGGGGGAGAGCATGCAATGGCCATGCCCACACACTAGTTTTAATGTAGCTAGCACCACTGAAAAATAGCAGTGGAGATGCAGCAGTGCCAGCTTCAGGGTGGCCTGCCTAGGACCCTGGGTTCATTGGTGCCAAGGTCCATGCGTACCACTACATCATCATTGCTGGTTTGGGCCAGTCTGGCTAGATGAAGGTTGTTGTTGGTGCCTGGCCTTGCTGCAGTGTGGACCGACTCTGAGAGCAGAGCAGGTGGATGGAGGTGGGCAAGGACGGATGGGTGAGAGATGGAGAGGGCTGGGATGGGCAGCATAGAGCACCGGTGGAGAGCGAATGGTGGCCAGGTGCTGAAACGGGGCTCGAGCTGCTCAGGGTCAGATTTCTGAGTTGGAGGACACAAGCATGGCAGTGTCCATCAACCGATGGTGCTGCTGACCTGGGTTTGAGTCCTGCCAGTCCTCGCAAAGGAGAGGCACGAGGAGATTGTGCACGTGGGCAAGCAAGCCATTTGGAAGTGGAGGAGGAGCCTCATTGCCGCAGAACAAAGGGGGCTTCGCTCTGTGACATCCTCATTCTTCTGGCTTCCGTAGGCCTGAGTGGAATAATGGGGCTGCAAAGGGGCTGTTAACCATCAACCAAGCTCTGCTCCCATCCTGGGACAGGAGTGCCTCTGGGGAAGAAGTCCGTCTGTCTTCTGCCAAGGGCCTTGCACGGCTATGGCGCTGGGTCACTTGTACCAATAACGGCCCGCCAGCAAGATCTACCAAGTCCTCAGGGAGGGTTGCACAAACTCTGCCTCCCTCTGCCTTGTTCACCGCGGTGTCTTTCCACCAACATATTTATTTTTAACATGCGCTTTTGTGGGAGAAAATCCCACTTTGTCAGATGCTTGTCATTTCCACCCCATCTTTGAATATGGCCCCGTAAGTGCAGCCTGTGTGTGCTCAGCTCACCCTAGCTTTCCATCTGTGTGGTGCTTTGGAAACTGATTTGCTGAGAGAAGGATATTAGCCCGGTTGGATCCCCCGTTAACTTGCCTGTGTCTGGCAGCAATAGCCCTGGGTCATGCAAAGGGTTTCCAGACCTGGGCCTGAGCTACGATTGTCGCCCTGGTCAGTAATGAGCCAGCCTGACTTTCTCACCCAGCTGGAGTTCTGAGCGTGTTTTCCTTTATTTCCCACAGAAACATGGCATCCCGGTTCCGGTCACTCCCAAGAGCCCCTGGAGCATGGACGAAAACCTCATGCACATCAGGTGAGGCTGGCTGGATGGAGATGCTTCCCATGGGTGAGGAGAGATCAACACATTGGTCTCCTTCTTTGCTGGCTTGTGCAGCCGCATCAGTGCAGTGCAAGAGTGTGGGGCGTGGGCAGGGCAGGCCTGGCATCTTGGGTGTCTGGCAAGAGCCAGGTGTGCTGGGTTCTGACCCAAAGCTGGTCTTCAGCTCCCTTCTCTATGAGGCTCTGCATCTCTCCCAGCGTCCCATTCCCCAAGCAGACGGCAGTGTTAGTTGGCTTGTCTTCCATACCTGGAGACAGACAGACCTGTGATTTCCATGAGCATCAGCGATGGGAAGGAGAGAGGAGACTCCACCACCTGTCCCTTCAGCAGTGAAGCTGTTCCTTTGTCCAGGTGCTTCTGTGGGTGCCCATTGCTAGTAACTGAGCAGCTCCCTGCAGGGCTGGTCCTGGCTGGCCTCTCTGGATGGAAAATTGCAACTGCCTCCCTGGCCACTGCCTTTAGCAGTGCCCCGTTAAGAGAGAGACGCTCCTTGCAGTCCCACTGAATGAGCATGTCTCATGTCCACCAGTCCCACCTGGAGAGTGGGGTAATGGAGACTTGGTAAGCCCATTGCTCTGGGGGCCCCCTGACTTCCCACTAGGGGTGTTTCTGGCACCTTCTCCCAAAGGAGATAGTACTGGCCGTGTCTGGAGACGGGATACTTGATTAGATGGATCCCGTTCTGATCTCTCTCTCTCTCTGTCTGTCTCTCTCCCCCCCCTGCACTCTGAAGCTACGAGGCTGGGATCCTGGAGAACCCCAAGGTAATCGATCATCTCCTTTACGTCTCTGTCTTACATGGCAGTGACTAAGGCTGAGGGCGTCTGATGTATTTGCAGCCTAATTTGAAATTTCACGGCAGGCCATGTGTGGCAGGGAGGCCAGGCCCTGCCATTCACTTCCCCGCCCCCCTCCGCCTTCCCCCTCCTGGTAGGTTAATTGCTGCTGGGATGAATAGGGGAAGGAGCTGTTTCAGGGTGATGCTAAAGGAGAAAATGTCATTGGGAAACAATGAAGAAGCAATTAGCCAGATGAGGCGCTTGAGTGAGGGAACAGGGAGTGTGGCTGGCTGCTGACTGCACCCCAGCTTCCAGAGTGCAGCGCCTGCCCCCCTCGGGTGCTGGAGATGGGAGGCGGGTGGGGTGCAACCTGAGATTGTTGGAGCATTTGGGGGCCTTCCTCTGCCCACACACCACTCAGGAGCCACATCCTCTCCACCATAGCCCAGTTCCAAAGCCGGGCATGCCTTTTTGCCTGCCTGTCTCTTTTGTGAAGTGAAGGATTAAGAGTCCCCTTGGGCGATCCTTCTCCAGGGAGGAAGAAGAGGGAGCTCCCATGGGGGTGTTTGTGTGGAGATGTTGCCTTGGTACCTTTCCTGTGATTCAGAGGGTCCTGGACAGCCACTGCCTGGACCTGTCCTGCCGAGAGTCAGGGAGAGACCTGGCTGGAGGTGCCCTGCAGAGGCAGAAAATGAGCTCTCCTGTGCTGTGGCAGTTTGTGGTCCCAAATTTGCATGCCTGGCGGTGGGGGCAGGGGACCAACCAGGTGGTGCCGGAGAGTGGGAGATGTTAGAGTCGGGGGGGAGAGATTCGGCAAACGAGCCCTTCTGTAAGGGAATAGAGTGGAGCTGGGCCATCTGGGAGGGAGCAGGGCAGTGGCTGGGGGTCCGTGAGTGGCTGGAAGCTGCAAAACCGTCTTCCAGAGGAAACCCCAGTCCAGGACGGAAAAGATGAGGAAAGTCCCTGTTTGGTTCTTCCACCCAAAGGAGCCTGAAGCTTCTCTGTTGCCAGTGATTGCTTTTCCCACACTTTTGGAGGCTGGGCTGGCTTTGCGTTCCAGCCAGCCAGGGTCGGGTGAAGACAGCGGAGGACAGGTGGAACGTCCTGCAGATTCCTGTGCCTCTTGAGGTGCCTGGTTTTTTGAGGTGTTAGCCCCTCAGGAGCGCCCGGGCTAGGGGGTTAGGCAGATCTGGGTGTTCCCCTGAGACTGAAGGGCCAAGGCCCCATTGTTGCTTCATCAAGTGGGGGTCCCAGGCAGTTGTGAAGCCCCCCCGAACTGTGGCTTCCCCAGGTCTGGAAGGGGCTGCAGATCTCAGCTATCCTAGCGCAGCACCCCCAGGACTTCTGCAAAGAATGTCGACTTGTTTGCTACTTTCCCTTCTAAAAAGCCAATCCCAGCATCCTACCTCTCTCAGGTGTGTGGAGGAGGACCCCACTTCCTAGCCACTGGTCTCTGAGTTAACTGGCTCCCATCCCCTGGTCTTTTGTGAGCTGACAGAACAGCTCCCTGGAGCCAAAGGCTGCCCTTGTTCCAGTGCAGCACATGTCACTCAGGACCGTGCGGCTCCTGCTCTGACTGTCCTAATAGGACTCGCCACGCTTGCTGCCTGCTGGTCTGTGCGTTTCCAGTTTATGCTTCACTGGCCTTTGCCACCTTACGTGGATGACTTAAACTATCCATCAGCACCAATTAGACAGCACTGGAGGGTGGGGGGCATGGAGAGAGAAAGGTGAAAGGAGCCTTCCATGCTCCCTTGCTGCTTTGATGGGGACACCTAGCCTGTGGCCCAGCAGGTGCGTCCACTCGCTAAGTGATGGCAGTCAGCAGGAACGAGAAGATGGCTTTGGGGAAGGGGGGTCTTGGGTGTGGGTTCCATCCTCTGGATGACAAAGTAGACCCAGAGAAGGTGACAGGGCTGTGTGGGCGTTGTGTGCTTCAGTCTAGACCAGCATGGTCCTGGTTGGTCCCACTGGATGCCTCTGGCCTGTGTGAAATGAGTTTGCAAGGTCTCATTCTAGCTTCTAGCAGGTCAGCGTGTGTGGCACAGAAACCACTAACTCAGGCGGTGCCTAGCCTTGGTGTGAGCAGACACCGACCTGGGCCCATTCACTGAAGTCCCCCGTTGGGCCTAAATGAGGTGCCATTGGGAAGCTTGCCCTGATGCTGCCTGGGCTGTACCTGTTCTCTGGGGTTAAGCTCCAGAGAACAAAGCCCTCTGTTTTTCCAACCAACACCCTTTGCTGTTCTGTTCCCCAGGGTTAGGGTCCCCAGTTCCTTTTTGAGACCTACCCTCTTCCTGAGGAGTGGTCTGTGTTGGTCTAAAGCAGGGGTCTCAAACTCAAATCACCATGAGGACTAGTATGTTAGCCCGAGGGCTGCACCACTGAAACTTTTTCATACAGCGATATTGCAAATATCAGTAATGATCATTTCATCGCGGGCCGCAGGAAATAGCTTTAGGGGCTGCATGCGGCTTGCGGGCCATGTGTTTGAGACCCCTGGTCGAAAGCCTTTTTTTTTTTTTTAAATGCCTTCAGTCGGAGAGCAAAAGATGAGACCACTGGCCACTGAGCATGTGTGGGCCAGCTCTAAGCACACTTCCCCACTGCCCCAGCTTTGCCAGAGCACTCTCAACCCTGAGCTGTTTCAAGTCCTGCTATTGCAGTCTCTGGACCCTTCCCTCCCTGTTCTGCCAGTGCTCTTGCTCCCCAGGCCTGGGTCTTTGGCACCATCACTGTAGCTCCGTCCCTTTCTCTAGCCTGTCGGCTGAGACCAGCAAGCCTGGCTGTGCTCCCACTCTGAGATAGCCACCCAGGACCAGCCTGAAGCCATCCCAAGGTCATTTGGGACCCAAAGTCATATGAGAAAGTCAGTTTCCTAGTTTAGCCAAGGCAGGGAATAAGATCCTTTGCCTTGCCTTCTTAATTCTTTCCTCAGTCCCCTGTAACCTCTTGGGTGCCAGCTATTTCCAACCATGGAGTTCACGGGAGACACTTGCAAGGGATTAAACTTTAACACAGTTTCTTTCCCTTTATAAAGGCCAGCGACTTTGCTGGTCTTCCTGTCCATTCCAGCATGCTTCCTGAGCGCAGAAGAAAACTAGGGCCTAGGACAACTAGCTAATTACTATGAAAAAAACCTTTAGACGAAAAGAGGGGTACCAAACTGCTGTGAGGATCTCCCCCCCCAAAAAACCCTAAGACCTGCCAAACGGAGGGATTTGAAAGCAGATGGTTGAGCTATTTTCTGCCTCTGTGAGGCCCGATTGAAGGGCAATGAGGCAGCTAATGCGGAGAAAGATAGAAATTTACTTGCTTTAACTTCATATGGCACTCTGAAAGAGTTCATTCAGTCCCGGGCGCAACAATATCAGCCGGATGAATAAACCATTTGCGGCATCGATAGCTCTACATCATGGGTTAGTTCATGGACCATTTGCTTCCAATTTCTTCTCTTCTTGCCCCGTTTTTCTTGCTTCTTTCTCCCCCCCGCCCTTTCATACACACACTCTTCCTTTCTCTCTCTCCCTCTCTCCCCCCTCTTCCCTTTAAAGATGACATTGCAGGACTAGCCCCCCTGCGGGGATGGATAAATAGAAGGCATTGATACACTGCAACAAACTATTTGTCATTTGAACTGTGCTTTTAGGAGAGAGAATAAAAAGAAGGCAGTCGTGTACGGTAATGATGGAATGCAAGCCAAATGTCACTTTTATTTCTATTTAGTTATTTTATTTAATAGGGGTTTTCATAGTTGGCTTAGAAAATTGGAAACTATCTGACTTTGACTTCCAATGTTTAGTAAAGAGATTTTAATACTTTTCTTCTGCCTCCCTCTCCTGTCTTTCCTTTTGAACTCAAAGTTTTTCATCTTGAATGGGTTTGTCTAGTTAATAAGTATGATCAGGGCTAGAAAAGGCCAGATGATGTAAAATTGAAATCTGCAGCCCGTGTAATTTGCGTGTATGCGCATGTGCACACATATGTGTTTAAATAAAGAAAAAGAGGCATGAAAATCCTAGTTTATTTTTGGTAAAATATGTGTTCTTTAAAAATAATAGCATTGCTTTCTGTCTTGTTTTAAAGACAATGCAATGTCCATTTCTCTGGAGGGTTGTTACTATGTACACGTATTGATATGTGTGCCAGATCTTCAGTTAGTGTGGATCACTGACTTCAGTGGGTCTATGCCTTTTTTAAACCTGCCAAGCACCAGGCTGCTGTGTGCATATAGTTTGGTGGTGTGAATAAGCGTAACTTCTTTGAAGAGTATGAAGTTACACCCATTTACACCAGCAGAGAATTTGTTCCATAATAAACAAGGTGTCTGATGGCACTTTTAAAGACTAAGAAATTTATTTATCACATGAGCTTTCATGGGAGAAGATCCTACTTCATCAGATGCTTGAAGATGTCCCACAATAGTTAAACTAGAAGGCCCAAATATTGTGATACACTGAGCACGGTCTGTTTGAGGCAACTAAAAGTTCTCGGTGCCTCTCAGCACCGGGGATTCTTGATTCTCCTAAGGCTGGTAAATCACTGTAAAAATAGCAACTTTCTTCATTCCCAGTGTGCACCCGCTGCGTCGGACCCTCTTGTGCAATCACCCTTTGCTCAGGGCCTTGCACTCCACTGAGTCCCATTTAGTCAGGTCTGTCCTTGGGGATCACTGGTCACGTAGGGTGTGAGCCAGACGGTTGCGTGGGCCCCTTGTGAGAGCAAATCAAGCTAGGGATGCCAAAGTCAGTGAGTGACTCTTAAGTAGTTCTGTGGATGGAGCTAGGAGCTGTGCAGATCAGGGCCTCCTCGCTGAGGGCTTGTCTACATGGGGAAACTTACCCACATATGTATACCCTGTCGTGTTGGGAAAATCCTGCATGTCTTTGCCCCCCATACCAGTGACAGTGTAGGGTAGCATAAATGCAAATAAGCTGTGCAGTGCAGTAGGGATAAAGAAGCCAGAATTGTTGCACAGGGGAAAATGTGGCCGCCTGGACAAAGTGTCACATAGGAGATGAACAGGTCTGAGTCAATCTGCTTCACATGGTTCTCTTGGGGCCTATGTGGGCCATCTGACCAGGCAGCCTGCCAGCCACACACCCTGTCTGTGGACGCTCCAGGCAGAACTGCTGTCATCTCAATTGGCATGAATGTGGCAAGAGTTGAGTTTCGTGAGTGGGGGGTGGAAAGCACATGGAAATGTAGGAGGAAAACATCAGGCAGAACTCGAGAAAGAGGGACAAAACTTGTCTATGTTGCTCTGAAATGTCTACTTTGCCTTACTGGTGTTAGAGAGAGATGTGCAGGGACCTGAAGTGAATTGAGAAAGTTGTGGAAATAAACTGACTGGTTGCAGTCTTTTCTGATTTTTTTTTAAAGGTGGGAAAGGAGTAGAAGTAAATGAAAATTTGTGTCAAAACAAGTTCATTTTCCCCTTCAGACTCTTTAGGTGGAAAAAACCTCAAAATGAAACATATTTTCATTTCACATTGAGATGTTTCATTGCCCTGCTCCCTCCCTAAGAAGGGATTTTTCATTTGTTTGTAGTTTTTCTAACTCTCTCTCTCTCTCTCTCTCTCTCTCTTTTTAAACTCCCAACCCCCTTTTCTTTTCTCCCTCCCTGGAAAAGGGAGAGAAAGGTAAAAAGGGAGACAGGTTTTATTTAAAAGACCCTAGTTCGGCCTTAACCTTCCCATATCCAAATCAAAGGCTAATAAAGAGTCTAAAAATCTGATTCCCCTAGAAGTGTCACTTGGAGCCTGGCTGGACAGGGCCTTTAGGAAGGATGATTTAGGAGTTAAAAGATTGGACTGGGAAGCAGGAGACTCAGGTATTGTTCCTGTCTTTGTTCAGGTTTGCCGTATGTCCTCCAGTAAATCATTTGCCTCTCTGTACCTCAGTTTCCCCGTTTGTAAAATAATACTCCCCTACATCACAGAGGCTTAAATAGTTTGACATTCAAAAGCCATGGTGAGATTGTCAAAGGGATGAGTGTAGAAGAGCTCTGAGGTTTGATATGTACCTGCAGTCTCTTGCAACCCTGATAGTAAACAGTTTGAATGCAATGTATACCCCCAAGCTGCATTTAGAACAACTAAAAAAAAAAGTTTGGAGGAGGCAATATGTTTTTTCCCCTAGGCAAGAGGATTTCACTCAGATTGCTGGTTGCTTTGAAAAGAAACATGTCTGTCATCACAAGTAGAGGTTAGCACCAAGTGGTACTTTCTTTGTTAGCCATTAAAAAAACAAAAATCAAAACCTTGTGGAGGGGGGGAAATATAAAGGGAATGATTTTTCATGAGGCTTGGAATTTCAGACATAAAATGAGCCTAGCTATCCCTAAGGTGGAAGCACTAGAAGGGCTGCCCAGTGCTGGCTGTACAAATCTGGAGAAGACTCCAAGAGCAGTCTGTCAATTAGAAAAACCTCTTCTGGGGCATGAAGTGTTAGAAGTGGTAACAGGACTAGATGTAGATGGATTCAAGGGCAGCATTTTCAAAGTTGGAGGCGTAAAATTTGGCCTCTCAATCTATGTTTGGGACCCTAAGTAAATAGCTTGAGTTGATAAATTCTGAGCACCCTGCAGCTCCCCTTGAAGGCAGTAGGAGCTGAGGCTGCTCGCTACCTTGGAAAATCAAGGCCAGTTTTTAATGGAGTGTCTTCTGCTAGGCACATGAGTTTGCAAGTAGCCTGAAAGCGTCTCAGGGTCATTACATCCAGTCAGACTGTGGGTGGGTGAGAAGGGAGGAGGGTGAGAGGGAGTCACTAAATTGCAAAGCTTGCTCCGAAAGACGCATTCCAGTAGGCAGAGCTCCCCCCAGCCCCCCTTTTCTGGTACATGCTTCCAAACGTGGCAATTCATTGAAGTCACCCAAGTCCCGAGCCATAAACTAATTGTGAAAGTGCAGCCATTTCCACTGGCCCAGCTTTAAAAGAGATAAGATGCCTCTTTACTATAAATCTGGAGAAAATATACATAAAGGTTGATGTGTTTTGAAATGGGTTTTTGCTTTGTTCCTCCATTTTCCCTCTGGGCATATTAACCTCAGGGACACCGTAAAAAAGCACATGCAGCCAGAGCACCTGCTGGGGTCAGGACTAGTCATTAGTTTTTTCGGTCAGTGCAGAATAAACCCCAATTCTCCGCATCTCCGGCGCTCGCTGGAAGCGTGCGCTTTGCTCTCTACCAAAGTCCCACTTTTTCCTGCCTGACTTGTTCCTCCACAGCTATTCCATCTCCAGCTGTGGGGGCGTCAAAGAAAAAGATGAGATCAAGTTGAGGGGAAAAATTGTCTGATTTCTCTAGCCCTTTGTTCCCAGACCCCTAGCAAGCTCCAGTGCTCTTCTTTGTGACAACATCCAAACGCTTTGCTAGGCAGGATTAACTGCCCATCCAAAGCCAGGCTTCTACTTTTTGAGATGGTGTTAGCGAGCACACCTGGACTTACTTCCAAATAAGACCCGGGCAGGAGCTGAAGTGGAGAGTCCTGGGCAGGAGGTGATCCAGATGGTCCATCCAAGCTAGCTCTATGGGCCTTCGCTTGAATCCTCTTTGTAGTCACTCAGGTCCTGGATGGCTGCAGTGTGGGATCCCAATGGGAGGTCATTGTTTTAACGGGCACTAACAGACAGCTACGAAAACACCACTGCTTAGAGCTAGATAGGAGGCAGGCCTGAAACAGGGCGAGAGAGACAAAACCCTGAGTGGGGATCAGAACTGGGACCTCTGGCCTCTAAAGCATTGGGGCTCCCCTGTGCAAGGTAACGGGCCTGATTCTGTTAGCTGGATGGGGCGGAAGGAGGTCCATCCGTCTGTCCTGGGGTAGTAGGGCTGTGCTAGAGACAAGAGTGGATGGGAGCGATTTGTGGGCTGCAAAGCAGGGGGTTTCAGAGTCAGGGACAGCGTGTTCCTGGTGTGTTGTCTGGGTGTGGGCAGCGACAGGTGGCCGTGCTTTCAACCTTCCCCTCTCTTCCTTTCAGAATCCGGCACCCCCGGGCCTCTACACCAAGACCAAAGACCCTGCCACCTCTCCAGATACTCCAGACATCCTAGAGATTGAGTTCCAGAAAGGTAAGTGCCGCGGGTGCCTAAGATTTATGTTCCCTTTTTGGCTCTTTTGGGGCCAGAGCTTGGTGCACCCCAAAATCCTTGGGGTGAGGTTAGCCATGGACTGCAACCAGCCTGGGAGTTTTGCCTTTTGTCATGCAGCAGATGTGGGAAATTTTGAGCAAGGAGGTAGAGGGGAATTTGGATCCAGGCTGTTTCTACCTGGAGGGGAGGGTAGTATAAGTTTCTAGGTCTGGCTATGGCGCTGTATCCAAACTCTCCATCATTTTTCATGCCCCTTTCTAGGTAGTGAGACAGGCCAATGATGTCTCCATTATTCCTTTTGGTCAGAGAATTCATCCTCTGGCTTACTTGGCTTGATGCAGCTCTCGGTGCTAGTGTCGAAGGCCAAGATTGAGTCATGGGTATTTTTAGTAAAACTCATGGACAGGCCACCGGCAACAAATGAGAATTCATGGTCAGGGACTTGTCTATGACTTTTACACTAAATACCCCTGACTAACTCTTAAGTGGCCAGAGACACTGCAGCAGTGGGACAGGGGCTTCTCCGCCAGGGCTGCCCACTGCTCTGAGACTCGTGGGACCTGCTCTTTAATGGCCTTCAGGGCCATCCCTGAGGCCACTGCTCAGGCCATCTCCAGGACTGCTCGTGGCCCCGTAAGCCGCCTCAGGACTGCTGTTTGGGCAGGTCTCCAGGGCTAGCCACATTGGCCATGGTTGGTGTGGCTGGCCACTGTAGCTGTAGAATCCATGACCTCCGTGGCAGACTCCATCTTCCTAGTGGCCCCTGTCATTCTGGGGTGCTTCCTGCCAGCCTGTGAGTGCAAGGTGTGCTGGGGCAGCCTGTAGCTGTGAGGTCTGGGACATGTCCCTGGACAGGTGTGTGTTGAGCCACGCACATCATCGGGTGCAAGTACATGCTCTTCTGCCCCAAGAAATGAACTTGTGGACGCCTGCCTGAGCCAGCCAGCCGTTCTGATAGAGATGCCAAGTGTGGCTTGAAGCAAGAGAAGGAAATCTTGCAGACTCGTTGGTCTCAGCTCTCTCCTCAGCAGGGTGCACCCAGCTCCCATTGGGATCTGGGCTGGGAGCTGAGGTCAGAGCAGAGCCCAGGAGGTCTGATCTCAGACTCCCCCGGAGGCACTCCAGACAGAAACATCAGTAGGGTTTTCTCTGCCGACACAGGATGTGGGTGCTTCCCAGGTACCCCGATTTTCATACGCTGCCTATGTTCTGAGACCACAGAGGGATGGATGAGCACAGGGCAAGGACCACAGGCTGTCATGTATGGAGTGAAAGGCAGATGGGCTCTGACTTAGGTGAAGGGGGTATTTTCCAGTGGATAGAAACAAGACCTGCCAGCCAGGGTACCTGGGTTCTCTCTCAGCTCCTACCCTCACCTCAGACCTCACCAAGTTGATTTTAGACTATTTACTTCCCCTCTCTGTGACAAAGGGAGGAAAAGATCACAGTGAGGTTTTGCACACCCCTCACTCAGAGAACCTGCAACACAGGTAGCTAGAGAAGGTGCAAAGTGTTATCACAGGATGGGGCAAGTAGAAGGCACAACTTGGGGAACATCGTGCATTCCTGTTGTCTGAGGCTCTTAGGAGATGGGGGAACCCTCTGGGTCTGAGCACAGCCCCCCTGTAGACAGGTCGGAGAGTCCTGCTCCATTTTCATGATCTCCCTGAGAGTTAAGAATCCCTCCCTTGCAGTCCAGCCCCCACTCCCTATTCACCCGCTAGTTAATTTATTTGAAGTTTTAATCTAATTATTAACTATTTTAAAGGATAAGCAGCTTTCTCCAACAACGGGCCTGACAATGTCGGCTCTCCGTTGGGTGGACTGCGTCCAATACCCTGGCGAAAGACGATAATAGAAAGAGAAGGGGCAAAGGAAGGGTGTGAGCGGGAGGGGGGGCTCTGGTGAGAAGGGGCTTAAGGTTCATTATTGCTGAGACTTACATTTAATAGCAATTTACAACCGAGTTTATAAACCCCTGGAAAATAGGGGGTTTAGAATGGGGAAGCTGACAGGGCTCTTCAGTCTACAGTGGCTGTCGCTGGCGACTCCGTAATAAAGACTAGAAAGGGAGCCATTGAGACCTGATTGGCAACTGATAGTGTGCTAAATGATAATGAGAAGGGCAGATGGAGCGGAGATTAGCCTCCAACACTCAACAGCTTTTCTTTGTGGGCCCCGGCAGCCCCCTTGTCAGTTTCCTAATACATTTATTGCTCATTTCACACTGCTAAAGAAAATGCCTCTTTCTATTCAGAGCTGCCCCCCTTCCCACCCAGGGCCTTAAAAAAGTGTAATAATTAATTCATGGAGCCCTCAGCCCTCGCTGCGGCCTGCCAGGGACTGGCCCGAGATGGACTCCCTTTCACGCACTTCTCAGGCGATTAACAGGAAGCATGTGTTGCATTTGTCTGCCTGCAGAGGCTGACTGCGCTCTGAGGTAGGGCCTGACAAACGACCCACCAGCAGAAGAACTGTGTGTGCGCGCGCACCTCTGTCACCGCCCCCCCGCCATGCACACACACAAACCCCTTCTCTGACTGTTGGGTCGTTTGTCAGGCCCAGCCTCAGCGGCTGGTGGGACAGAAGGTGCTGTGACATAAGACAATAGTGGAGCGTGAAATTCAATTAGTTAAGGGCCTGGTTGCAATTTCACAGCCTTAAAAAAAAGAGAGAGGACAGAAGGGGGGAGCATTTTTATGGCCTTTTTTTTATTTATTTCTCTTTTCTCCTGAGGGTTTTTTCCGACGAGCGAGGCAGCTTGGACATGCCTTTTTAAGAAGTTATTTAGGGTTCATATCTGTCACATCTATTTAACGTACTCTGGGTGATGTTATGTTAAAGAGCTGATCCAGCTCCCTCTCCTACCCCCATCCCTCTTTGCCTTTCTCTCATACTCTCCAGGTGTCCCGGTGAAGGTCACCAACACCAAGGATGGAGCAACTCACCAGTCTTCCCTAGACCTGTTTGTTTACCTGAATGAAATTGCGTAAGTGCCATACGCTCGTGACATCTCTTGCTTTCTCTTCCCTGAAGATGAGTCCCTGTTGCCATGCGTGCACATGCTTTGAGGGCTGTGCAAGCACACCTATGCTTGCATGTTCGTAGATCTGGGAAAGGTGTCTGTGTGCCACTACATGATGTACTGAAGATAGTACGATATGTAGTGTACCAGTCCAATGAACAACAGAGTCAGCGCCCAGGTTTTCAGGCCAGGTGGGGGCTTACTTTACATTATGACTCTTGTATAAGTTCACTGGGAAGGGAACATGGTCTAGTGCAGGGGTCTCAAACGTGGTCCACGGGCCACATGCAGCCCCTAAAGCTATTTCCTGTGGTCCGCAATGACACTATCATTACAGATATTTGCAACATTGTTGTATGAAAAAGTTTCAGTGGTGCGACACTTGGGCCAACGTACTAGTCTTCATGCGGCCCTCATGGTGACTTGAGTTTGAGACTGCTGGTCTAGTGGTTAGGGAATACGACTAGCAGTTCTAGCCACCGTTCTGCCACCGATTCCAGGTTATGGTGGAAGCTTGGGGCCCAGATGAGTCCTCTCTTTTGCAATAATGCTGTTTCCTCTTGGGGTGTATTTTGACTGGGAAGAACTGGTTTTCTAGTAATCGTGTCCATACTGAGCCATCCATCCCAGTTTTGCTTGGGTGGCCCCTGGCCAAGTAACCTGCCATTGATTCCTCCCTACTTGCATGCCAGCTGCTCAGTGCCCCATCCATATCTACTATGTAAACATCCCTCCCCACCCACCTGTTTTCAGATGGAGCCGTTCCCTTCAGTTTGTCCCTGTCCGCCTCTCTCACTGGGTGGGGGGGCAGTTCTGCTGTGACAGAGCTATTAGAATGAGATTTTGTAATTTAGGGCTAGTCCAAACTTAAAAATTTCAAGTTCTGAAGGGGCAGCCATGTTACTGTAGTTCAATAAAACAAATAAAGAGTTCTGTGGCACTTAGATTAACAAATTCATTTATTGCATGAGCTTTAGTGGGAGAAAATCCCACTTCGTCAGATGCTTTGAAGAAACCCCTTCAAAGTGGGATTTTCTCCCATGAAACCTCAAGCAATAAATGAGTTTGTTAGTCTTTAAGTGCCACAGGACTCCTTAAAAATTTCAGTGGCACCTCTCTATTAGTACTTCTGTAAAAGAGGTTACGTAGCCGGATTATGTCAGCGGGAGAGACTCGCCCATCAACACCATAAAACCACCTGGGAGAGCCCTTCCAACACGCCACTGTCCGTGCAAGCACTTGTGCCAGCAAAACTCAGGTTGCTCAAAGGGTATGTTTTTTCACATCCCTGAGCAACAGAGGTTCTGCTGACACAAAAGCTAGCGTAGGCAAGGCCATAGAGCTCTTCCCTGTCTCTATTCTGACTCCCTGCCCCAGGTGGGAAGCGAGTGCTTCAGGTTCCCTGCTCTGACACGTTACCATGATTGTGGAGTCCCTCCTTACCATCAAGTCCCCAAGACGCAGATCCAGTCTTCCAGCAAGGGAGAACAGGGCCTTATTCCACCTTACAAAGGCCTCCAGTGGCATTTCTTAACAGGCTGATGTGAAGTGCCGGGGGCTCTGATTCCTTCCTGCTCACTTTTCCACAGATGCCCCTGCAGCTGCCTCTGATTTATGAGTGTGAGCAGAGCATCGGGCCCAGTGGCATAGCAAGGGTGTCCAGCCCCGGGGGACAAGCTGACGTTTTTCCTCCCTGAGCCTCATGCCACTCCACACTTTGAACCCCCCCCCATCACCCCACTTGCAACCTGGCGCCTGGGCGCTTGTCTACCCCACCACCACCCCTATTGCAAAACCAATAGTCAGGCCTACAGTCTCTGCTGCAGTCCCAGAGTCAGGAATCCAGGCTGTGGTACGCAGCTTGTCGATTGGCAGGATGCTTTCATGTACACCTTGAAAACGGCCTGCTGCCCCTTTCTCCTGGTACCTTCCATGCAGCTCCATGTTCCACCATGTCTGAAAGGGCTGTAGGCTGGTCTTTGGCTCAGAAGCCGGCAGGCCCCGGGAGAACCATTCATCTGTCCCTTTGCCAAGTGCCACACGGACTCCCCGTCTCGCTTCTCCTTTGTGCCCCTGCCTTTATCCCCCTGCAGTTGAATGGGAATGAACTTTTCCATGTAGTTCTCTTTTTAAATGTTAATTAAGTGGTTTTAAAATGACTTCACCGAGGGCGAATGCATCTGCAGCCGCAGCGGCTCCCCCTCTCCCTTCCTTCGCCAGTGCATTTGTCTCGTGGCCTGCTGTGCCACGTTTGCCTGGGGATCTCAGGGGAGTCATCCCCTGCCCAAGGAGTGAGCGAGGGGATGAAAAGAGGATTTGCATTGGCAACGAGGCCAGGCTTCAGAGGGGCAGTGGGGCTTCCACATTCCCTTCTCTATCCAAGCTGCAAAGGGATATTTTTAGTGACATGGGGGAAGAACTCCTGATAATGCTTCATATTTCAGCTGCCCCCAGCCTACATTGAAGCACACCTCATGGCTAGAACCTCAAAGGGTTCAGGGCCCAAATGCTTCTGAGGCTCTGGGCTACTGTGTGGCACCGAATGCTGCTCTCATCCCGCTCTATGGAGCAGGGAGGGGAGAGAAACACTGTTACCCACTCTCCTCACCTCTGCCCCAAGTTGCCCACACATCATGACGCTGTGGGGCAGGCCCAGGGCGTCCCAACCTGCGTCCCTGTGCAGCAAAATCCAAGCAAAACCTGAGGCTTGCCTTTGAGCTACGCTCTTGGGGCCTTCAAGGAGGCTGGGGAAATTGGGACCATCCCATCAATGTAGAGATGGGAGTTGTGATGGCAGAGAAGAAAGTAGACTGGGCTGTAATGGTTATAAAGAAGAATCTTTACTGAAACTCCTGGAGTGGTGGACCTGGTGATTCTCTCCACCTCTCTAGCTCCCAGACTAACCCAGTCTGTGTTGCGTAGTATCTCCATGTGCTGACTGTAACTGCTATGTGTGATTGAGCTTTCACGTGAGGAACCTCTGAGGAAGCTGTGGAGAGCCTGGGCTGTGGATTAGGGAGAGGTTCTAGTTCCAGCTCTCTCGAGGGCTAAGCTGGAAACTCGCCCTTAGAACTGTAGAGATGTCAGGCTGGACGGGATCTCAGAAGTTCATCAATGTCCAGCTCTGTGCTGAGGCAGGACCTAGTAAACTTGGAATGTCCCTGACCAATGTGTCCCTGACTTGTTCTTGAAAACCTCCAGCGATGGGGGTTCCACGACCTCCCTTGGAAGCCAGCTGCAGAGACTGACTATCCTTCTAGTAGACAGTTTTTCCTAATAGCTCACCTAAATCTCCCTTGCTGCAGATTAAACCCATTACTTCTTGTCCTACCTTCAGTGGGCATGCAGAATAAAATAGATTGCCATGCTCTTTGTAAACGGCCATTTGTCAGTTTCCCCTGGAGTCATCGTTTCTTAAGACTAAACATGTCTCGTTTTTTAACCTTTCCTAATGGTCATGTTTTCTAAACCTTTTACCATGTTTGCTGTTCTCCTCTGGACGCTTTCGAGTTTGTCCACATCTTCCCTAAAGTGTGACACCCAGAGCTGGACACAGCACTCCAGATGAGACTATCCCGGTGCTGAGAAAAGTGTGACGCTTGCCTCCTGTGTCGTATACACAACACCCCTCTTAATGTGCCCAAGAAGAACATTAGCTTTTTTCCCAGCTGCATGACACCAAAGACTTGCATTCAGTCTGTGATCCACTATAACCCCTGATGCTTTTCAGCAGTGCTGCTGCCTGGCCAGTTATTCCCCATTTTATATAGTTCTTCATTTGATTTGTCTTTCCTCCATGTAGCACTTTGCATTTGTCTTTATTGAAATTCATCTTGATTTCAGACCCATTCTTCAGTTTATTGAGGTTGTTAGGAATTCTAATCCCACCTTCCAAAATTCTTACACATCCTCCTAGCTTGGTGTCATCAGCAAATGTTGTCCATTAGCCAAGCCATTGATGAAAATACTGATTACTTCCAGCCCCGAACCCTCCCTATGTAATCTGACTATATAGAGCCTCCCTGTTTGACAGCAAACCACTGAAAACTGCTCATTGGGTGTGGTCTTTCAGCCAGTCAGGCACCCACCTTATAGTAATCTTTATCTAGATCACATTTCCCAGTTTGCTTATAAAGGATGTCACATAGGACTGTGTCCAAAGTCCCTGACTAAAATATGTCCCGTCTGCTTCCCCCCATCCATCAGACCAGATCTGAGGTACTCGGGTACCACGCTGCTGGCCCAGCAGAAGACCCTGGCCAGAGCTCCCTAGCAAGTTGTGACCCCTCTCCTTTCTCTCCGCAGAGGCAAGCACGGCGTGGGGCGCATCGACATTGTGGAAAATCGGTTCATTGGCATGAAGTCCAGAGGTGAGAACAATGTCCTGTGCAGGTTCCTCCCACCTTGCCCCCAGGTGGCTTTGACAATTTCACTCTCACAAAAGAGATCCATTTGGGGTGAAATCCTGGCCCGCCTCTGTTAATAGTAACTAATGTCAGTGGAGAGGAGGGGTGTGTGTGTGCGCGCGCGGGTGTGTGTGCTGACGCTTTGCAATGTTGTTGCAATGCGATTAATAACCAATATTAACTAAACGACCCTCCCCAAAAAGGGCAGAACCTCTCTCTAAATATCTCCCTTCCTTTTCCTGTGAATATGTGAGTCTAGAATCAAATTTTTCATATTGAAGAACTGTTAACATTCCTCTTCCATGAAAAATGTTGCAAACTACAAGAAACATCCTGATGGTTTCTTGAACTAAATGAATCTAAAGGGGAAACAGCAAATATCTATCAACTTCCTATTATTTGTTACCAATGAAAACATTTCACGGTTTAGTTGGGATCAGTGTTGCCAAGTCTCATGATTTTATCCCAAGGTTCTCGCAATATTTAATGTTGTCCAAGCTCCTGGAGTCAGCTGATTATATTAGAGTGTCGCTTTCATGGAAAAATGTGAGTTTCTAGCCCTACTTAAAGACTGCAGGAAAAAAGTTTGATTTATTTTTTGCCAACAAAAGCTCATGCGATAAATAACTTGGTTAGTCTTTAAAAGTGCCACAGGACTCCTTGTTTTCTTTTTTTAGGGAAAAGTTTTGATCTGTGACCGCCTAATGGTTCATAACTCAGAAGGCAAATAAAAAGAACCCAAAAAGCTTTTTGAAATCTCATGATTTGTACAACAGTTGCTTGATTTTTGCTTATTTATTTACTTGAAGGCCTTCTGACTCATGAACTCTTGGCTGTTTCTCATGAAAACCCCTAAATGGAAAATCTTGGTGGGCAAAGAGCTGCCTCCCTGTGTGCTGAATAACAATACAGATAGTTGGCCTCTCAATGGCATTCTTCCCGCTTTTTGTTTTAATTCCTGTTAATGTCTATTTCTGTGCTTTTTTTATTTGAACCTGCTCTATATGACAAGGCACATCATGAGAGCATTTCACAGCAAAATACAGCCCGCCTCAATCTTCCTCTTCAGATCAAGAAAAGATGGAACTTGCTTACGTTAGTAAATCCTGCAGCAAAAAGCCCAGACTTCTGGCTTGATTTTTAGTTAGCACAATTATATATATATATATATATATATATAATTTTTTTTTTTTTTATTAAAAACAGCCCTCTAAACCTTATTGTGTGATCATTAGCAAGTTGTCAGGATCTTTATCTGTTTAGTTTTTATTTTAAAATTTAAAGAACCACTGACGAACTCCAGTGACCCTAGGAGCCATCAGCAATTTCCCTAAACTCAATTTAACCATCAGGTACATTTTCTGCGTGTCACTGCTGAGTGATCTCCAGTGTGTTTGGGTGTAAACAGGAGATTTCTCCTTTACAGTTAGCCTGCTCTGCACTAGGGCCACAATCCAAGTGTTATGATAGATTTTGCCATAACACTTCAAGCCCCTGGACTGTAGCATTGCTGACCAGAAATTCAGCAAAACATCTAAGTATATGCTTATTACTCTTCATTATTTGTATTACCATAGCCCCAGGAATCCCTAATCGTGGACCAGGATCCCATTCTGTCTCCATCGTTATTTATCAGAGCATGTAAGTGCATGCTTAACTTTACATATGTGCTTAAGTCTCATTGACATCCACGAGACGTAAAGGAAGTCTTCACTGTGGTCAACCTAAGTGATGTTGAGGTACAGCCTGAGCCACCACAGTAATTAAATTATTTTTGCATGCCCACACTATGCCCCTTGTGTCAGCAGTGTACGTCCTCCCTGGGAGTGTGTGCACCAATTTACCTGTCAGCGTGGGGCATCGTGGGACAGCTTTCAAAAGTCTGTGACAATCGATGTAACCCACGCAGTGTCTGCACTGACACTTTTTCAACCTAACTACATAGACCTAAGCACTGCACCTCTCAGAGATGGGGTTACAAAGTCAGTGCCATAGGCAATCACATCTTTGGGAGTGATGTTTTAATGTACGGTGGACACTTACAGGATTAGATTGGTGTAAGATCACTTATCTCACCCTAACGCTGTAGTGTAGACCAGGTCTCAGGCTCACACCTAGCTGCTTTGCTAAATTAGGCCTGGCTTATGCACGGTTTTTGTACTGCTGATACCCTGTCAGCTGGGGATGTGTATTTTTTCTGCCAGTAACCCCAGCATGGTATGAAGGTGCCTTCTCGCTGTCTTTTATTCTACTTTCTATACACCAATAAGCTCTACCCATCTAAGCACCTTTATACTGCTGTAACTGCATCCTCACTCTTCTGCTTTAGCTACACTGGTCTGTACATTTGTGACCGTAGAGACCAAGTCTTGGGGCCAGAATTAAACATGAGCAAGAAACTGCTTGTTGGGAAGGTGAGAAATAGATTGCACATACAACCAAGGAGTTCTGTGGCAGTTTTAAAGACTAACAAAGTTTATTTATCTCATAAGCTTTCATGGGGATAATCTCACTTCCTCCGATGCAGGAAATGGAAATTGCAGTCTGTTAGGTATTATATACACTTGCAGAGAAGGGTGAGTCACAAGGTCAATTCGGGCAGTTCCAGGGGGGCAGTCTGTTAGCCTATTTCAGCAAACCAAACAACTTGTTTTAACTCAAATCATGTAGATGTGGGCTTTTAACAACAATAGGTGAGACTGAAATTTTCCGTTCTACTCGAGATTCTCCCCACCGTCCTCTCCCCCAAGTGTGCATTCAGCTCCAGGTATGATCCATCCGTTTGCATGGGTGCAGTTATTCTGGTCTAGCTATTCCCAGAAGGGCTGCGGAACAAGCGCTATTGGTAAAAGGCCCCTTTATGCCGATAGAATTAAGCCACACTAGGGATTGTACTGGTGTAACTCTTTTAGTAGAAAATTACACTCCTAAGTGAAACAGTCTGATGACTTCAAAAATGGTGTGCAGACAGGGCCTTGGAGATCATGGTGCACAGTCCCTGTGACTTGTCTCGGAAATTCTTCTCTGGGATAACGGCAGCGGAGAACGAGTGAAGCTGGTTGGAAAGTTGGTGGGGGCGGGGGGAAATGTTGATGAATTTCCCCTCTCCCCTTCATTTTACAAACTCTCAAAAGCTGGTTGGAATTTTGAAATGCCAATGTCAAGTTTTAATGGGGGAGATTTTAATTGACGCTTTCCCCTGATTTTTTTTCCAAGCTGCTGTTATTACTAATTAACAAAATTGTTAGTTGTTGCTTGGTTATTGTAGCACTCTCTGATGGGGTGGTAGGTGCTTTTCAGGTTGTCAAGGAGGAACTGTCCCTGTTTGAAAGAGCTTTCAGTCTTAGGACAGCCAGATGAGGGGAAGGAAGGGACAACCGATAGGGAATTCTTTTTATATAAGTCAGCACAGAAGAAGTGGAAAGAGTTTTTGGAGGAAGTAGGTGCCAGGAACCCAGGTCAGAGCTGTGGTTATTTCGTAGCTAAGTTCAGGCCCTTCGAACCTTGCAGATCTCTGGTGTGATCAGCATAGTGTGGAGCCGGCTTTACTAAGCTGATCCTTTGATAGTTCTTTAATTAAACTTTTCTGGTCTTCTGCTGCAATGGCACTGCGCTCCAGGCTTTGTGACAAAGTGCCAGATTGTGCTACCTGGATCCCTGGATTTGTACAGCTAATGAGGGCCCTGGAGGACAGAAGGGTGTGAGCAAGAGCTTTTCTGTAGACTCCCATGTTTGGTGATCACTAATGGTGGGAGAAAGAACCAGAGAGAAGGCAAGGACCAGTTGAGTCACTGTGAAAATGTATTTTAATCATACCCAGGAGTGGTAGGTGCTATAGACTGGGGCCTCCAACTGAGAGTCATGCCAGCAGCTTGCTATCTGCTCCAATGATGTCTGGGGCAAAGCTCCCGTTAGCATCAGTGGAGCTAGGATTTCATTCCAGGGTTACACCTTTGTTTTCTGCAGAAAGCAACTGCCCTCTTCTTCGAACAGGCAGGGGCAGCTGGGCCATGGAGCCTACAGGGTCCCGTGATTGTCTGCTTCCTGATCCAAATGACCTAGCTTGCTGCTGGGGATTCCTGTGCCTGGACCCCTATGTCTGGGCAAAGCCCCATAACTAAATTAAGGCATCCATGTGGGCACTTGGTTTTCTTTGCAGGGTTCAGGGCTTTGCTGCGTGGATTGGTGCATGTGGCGCTCAGGTAGAGAATTGCCAGCTGGTGGCTGTGGCCTCCACGGCTTCACTAAAGATGAGGCCAGTATGGGTGGTGTTATGGAATTCATCCCACGGCTGCGTGCTTGGCAGTACTGTTTCCACCACTTCCGTCAAAGATGGATTTGCCCATTTCTCCAGCTGTGCACTAGAGCCAGTGGGTCTCTCTGAACTGGAGCACTGGGAAGGACAGGGGCTGGGGCTGTAAGCTTTGGGCTGGCTGGCCAGTGTGTTTTCTGCTCTATGCCAAGTTTGCTCCTCAGACAATTAGCTGGCAGGAGACAGAGACCTGGGCTGGATTTCCAGGCCACCGGATGGCCGCAGGGGAATAATTTCCTATACAAGTGAAGGGTGCTGGTGTAAGTGGGTTAAATATCATTAGCTGCGTTGCAGTGGCTCTGTTGTGCTAGGCGGTGTCTTCTCTTCTGGCCATGACAAAGCATGGGAGAAAGGAAGGATGATGATTCCCATTTTCCAGATGGGGAGCAGAGCCCCAGAGAGGTTAAATGGCTCTGCCAAGGAAGCCGGTGACGGAGATGAGAATGGAACCTAGGCCTTTGAAGTCGCAGGCTGATCTTTTAACCAGAAAGCTTGCCCTCCTCCTCCGTCAGCCAGCACAGAGCCATCCCTTCTGTGAAGTGCGGGGGGGAATGCTGGGAACTAATGTCCACACCTGACAAGCAGAGGAGGCAGCTAGGAAAGGAAAAATTCAGTTGTATCGATTTTTACAAACCCGCTCATTAAGGACTAATGGGAGGAGTGCGAGCAGGGAACCTCGGCACCGGCTTTGTAAGCCCTGTTAACCAGATGTGGTTGCATTTGTTTTAGCAGGAGGCTGTTGGCTAATTAATAGGTGCTCCAGCCCCCGACTGCCAGCGACAATGGCCGAGCCAGCAACGCACTGTCATGGCCCGGGCAGGGAGGCTCCAAATGGGAGTCGTTTTCTTGCCTCTTTTTGTGTGTCCTCATTATCAAATTATCTTTTTAACGCTGAAGGGGGGCTAATTAGGGAAGTAAATGAAATCAGTGGGGAGGAAGCGGGAAAGGAGGGGCCAGTCTGGCTTCCGCCTCTGCCAAGAGAGCCGGGCATTTCATTTCCTCCTTGCCTGTCGAAGGCCCCAGCTCCATGCACAGGCTGTCTGGTCGTTCCCACCGCTGGCCTTGCATGGTCACCTGCTTGATCCAAGCTCCTGCGCAGCCGTCAACCTGCACCGGGAATTGTCCCTCTAGCTGCAATGAGTTATGCCTTCAGGCTGCTTCGTCGGCTGGTCTGGCTCCACCAGGACGGGATTCTTAGCCCCCACGTGATGATGATGGAGCTTGAGAACAGAGACGGGCCTGGGCCCTGGGCCCTCCCTCACCCACATTGGAGCCTAGTGGCTGAGAACTTGGCTGGGGTTTTACGTTCAGGGATGAACGTAGTAGTCGCTTGGCCCCAAACCGGATGGGAAAGTGTGTGTGGATCTCTCCCCCCACTTCCCGCACCCCAAACCGTGGCTCAGGCTCCCCGCTCTGCCAGGCACCATGCAGGGGCTTAGTAAATGACACACTCTGCCCCAAAAAGCTTTCTGTCTTACAGGTCTGCCATCCGAGTGACTGTGTGCATCATGCAAGGGGCTGGGGAGGGGCAGTTCTCACTTTTGATAGTCTTTCCCTCTCCATTTTGCTTTTCTCTTTCAGACCCCCCTTTGGCGGGAGAGTGCGGCTTTATCCGCTATGGAATGTCAGCACATTGATCCCTGTTAAAATTGACAGATCAGAGTCAATATGGCTAAATTGTTCAGTTCACGGTAAACTGACAGTAGAGGTTATGAATTAGAAAAATTTAAGCAGCAGCTGTCTCCGTTCCTCCCCCCTTCTTCCCGTCCACTTCCCCCCCATGTCCCCTCTCTCAGCAGTAATTATGGTGTGATTGAAGCGCCGCCAGGCTGCATCGCTGACACCTCTGTCTTTTTCCTGTAAACACGGGGAGATGAAAATAGACACTTGGAGACGCTGTGAGTGTCACTTTGAAGGTATCTCTTGTCTCCTCCATTGCAATGCTGGGAGCTTGGCTGTCACTTCCCTCCCCTCCTTGCACAGTGGTTCATACACTGACTGTCAAAGGCACCCAAATCTGCAGTCTTTTAGCATCAGGTTTCTGTCACAAATCAAATAAAAATAATAAAGAAAGAGACAGACAGAGAGAGCTTGTCTGCTCTGTGTACCCCACCTGGATCAGAGGGGAAATGTTGGTGGGGGAGGGAAAGAGACACAAAAACCAAGCTTTTTAGCTATCCGAATTAACTTTAACACCTTCAAAGGGAAGGTACAGGAATATTGAGTTATTGGCATCGCGTGTTTCTTGTCTGTTTTTGTTGGGAACTCTTGTTTTGCTGTCACAGTCTCTCTGAAACCCAATATGGCCCCCTCTCTAGAGGGCTTAATGTATAGTAACTGCCCCTAAGGTATTATTTATTCTGTGTGTTACAGTAGAGGCCCTTTGATTCTGGGCACTGTACATGTCTGGTGAACTGAACTGCTCATAATGTAAAAAGGCAAGACAGACTAATGATGGGCAGCATACAGATGGAGAAACTGAGTCTGTAGACAAGTGCCGAAGCGACAGCCATGTTAGTCCAGGTCAGCAAAACAAACGAGTTCTGTGGCACTTTTTAAAGACCAACCAATTTATTTTTTGCGTGAGCTTTTGTGAGTACAATCCCACTTCATCAGGTGAATGAAGTAGGATTGTGCCCATGAGATAAATAAATTTGTTAGTCTTTAGAAGTGCGCAGGACTCCTTGTTTGAGTCAGTAGAGCCCCCCTTGACTTGCCTGAACCTATTACTCTTCCAATGGGTGACCTTACCAAGCGGTGGGAATGCATGATGCTTCCCTTTGCCAGAGGGGCAACTCTGGCCCCACTGACAGTGAGATTTCTTCCTCTCCTTTCTCTGTAAGAGGTAGGGCTGGATAAGTCAACATCTGGTTGCTCTGCGAGTAAGAGTGGGGACAATTCCCGTTTGGGCATCAGGGCCTTGATTGATTGTAATGCCTACAACCTGTCTGGGTCATCAGATGAGGATCTGAACCTGGCTTCTTTAGCGCATCCAGCATGAGCCATTACTGGCTGAGCCACCCCAAACCAGGAGCAGGTTTAACAATTGTTTGTTAGGTCTCCTGGGCACCACTAACAGGAGCCAGAATGCCACACTGAGTTGGCAGAGCATATGTGATCATCATGGGGGTCAGGAAGGAATTTCCTCTTCTCTCCATCCCCATCAGTCAGGCTCATGATGGAGGTGGCTTTTCTCCCCTCAGAAGCCTCAGGCAGGGTATTATTAGTTTATGGACTCCTGGGCCAGGGTCTCTTCATGCGAGAGACTGTAGAACAGTCAAAACAAAAAGACAGTCCCTTACAGGATGTTTTGGACCCATGATCCAGTCTAGTGTGCTAAATCCTTTGCATCCAGAATTGCTCCATGACCCTGAGCTCTGGCAGATCTGCTGAGCAGCAAACGTTCCCAGCTACCCAAGCTTGGACGAAGGCATTTTCCTCCTGTGGTTCGTTTCGTGTGTCTGTGCCCTTTTTGCGGGATGGTGAGATTCTCCCATTAGCTTGTGCTGAATTTTCCAGTTAGATGACTACTTTGCTGCATTTTCTGTAGTGAAACTGAAAGCAGCCTTTGAAGGTATAGGATTGACCTATAAAGCTGTTAAAGCCTGTGGAATGTGCACTTGATCTTAAGTACCTATCTATTTCACAGCAATAGCCACAGGCGCTCCTTGAGCTGTGTTGTACATTAAAGATAGTATGTTTTGGAGCCACAACAGTTACACTGTTGTTGCTTTTTATTTGTGTAAAGGGTGTGTGTGTGTGTGTGTGTGTGTGTGTGAGAGACAGAGAGATACAACAAAACACAATGTGAGAGCTCCCCCTGCTGGTTATGCAGCAGTATTTTAGCAAATCACTAATCCCAGGCTGTTGGGTTGCCTTTACCAAAAATGCTAATCAGCGAGTGAAAGGCAGGTGTTTTCACCTTTGTGTTAGCAATACGAGGAAGGAGAGGAAAGAGAGCAAGTGTTGTTCTTTGGGGTGCACGGACCTGTATATAGACTGAGGTGTGCATGTGCGTATATATGTGTTTTGAGGGTATGCATACTGGATTTGTGTTGTCTATGACTAAAAATGTATATACATTTTGCATATTTATTGGACATGCATTTTGCGTGCGTGTGTGTGTATTTGTACACTTCATGAGCATGCCTGCTGTTTACAACCTGCAGATTGTGTGCACATGCACACCTGTACTTCAACAGTCCTGGGTTTTGTAAAACTGTTTTTCTTTGAGCGTCTGTGCCCCTGTTCCACAAAAAGGGTATTGTGACCCAGCCCCCCCATGTTTGAGTAGATCCAGAAACCGAGAGTTGTTGTGACCTGGTGCGTGGGGTCCCAGTGCTCCTTAGACTTGGCCCGTCCTTAACTCTGTCTCCAGCAATGGAGGAGCAGATGAGCCAAACCGAATGGGGCTGAGAGCCAGTGTTCTGGCCAGCAACGCCCATGCCACTTGAGTCCCTTGAAACACGGGGAGGCACATGTGTACTACTTCACCCTGGAGGCGTGTGTGTTATGTGCAGAACCTGGGTCCATACTGGCTGACTCTGTCACAGGCAGGCATCGTGTATGCACCATGTGGAGGTGAACAAGGTTTCTGGTACAGTTCATGTTTAACCACAAATAAATAAATCTAAAACAGGTGAGAGATGCAGGAATAAAGGGAGCTGGCTTTTCTGCCGCAGTCTTCCAAAGAAGAGCCCCACCAGCTCAGCCCTTCAGGACTCAGTCATCAAAATAATTAAACTTCTCTAGTGGTTGCTGTTTCCACAGCACTGCGGCGATTCAGAAGTGGGGGGGAGGTCGACAGCCCAAAAGGAGGTTGCACTCTCGTCCCCCAGGTAGCCTCATTTCTTCACAGCTGATGTGTAGTTCTCGTCAGTGTTTTGCTGCCAGAGGGGAGCGGAGGGTATTTCAGGCCCCCGTCTCCCTGTGCCTGTGCCCCGCGTTGCTCGTTTAATTACAGGTTTTCAGCCGCAGACCGGTGGGCATGCATCGGCAGGGGGATCGGCTCCTAAACCCTGTCATTTCGCCTCGTCAGAGTGCCTCTTCAAAGAGGGGAATCTAGACATTTTCTCCGCAAGGCGCGGAGTGGACTGTCTCGGCCCCAGCATGAATATAATGACAGATGCATTTTACAGCAAGCTGGGACTGAATGGGCTCAAGCACAGCTCCTTCTGTCAGCCAAGTCATTATTTTTTGTCATTTGCTGACAGTTTTGGTCTCATTCGTTTTTCTCTCTTTTTCTGTTTTTTTTCCCCCTGCCTGGAAAAATGGCTAGGTATCTACGAGACCCCAGCAGGGACGATCTTGTACCACGCTCATTTAGATATTGAGGCCTTCACCATGGACCGGGAGATGCGGAAAATCAAGCAGGGGCTCGCCTTGAAATTCTCCGAACTGGTCTATAATGGTATGTACTGTCTCCCACATCCCCCTCACACAGAAAGATCCCCCCGAGCACCCTTGGAAGGGTGAAAACCCTGTTAATACTAAAAGCAGCAGGCACCGCTTGTTCATTACACAGCTCTGGCTTTCACTGAGATGGGGCCAAGCTGAGAAATTTAGATCTGGCTGAGAGGCGCCTCACCCAGTCTGACTCCTTGCATAGTTTTGGTCCAGTGTCCCATCTAGTTGTAACATTAAAGGGGCCAACCTGTGTTCTTGGGAAACATCCCACCTTCCAGGAAGGCATCTTTATTCTCCAGATTAGCCCCATTTCCACCATGTGATCCACCCTGCACAATTCCTCCTCAGTGCTAACATTCAGATACCCAGAAACTATCATCTCCTCCCTTCCCAGCTCTTATTGATGTCTCCTTAATCATCATGCAGTCAAGCTATCCGTATTTGTCCTTGTAATATGGGCTCTTAAGATAGTCGTTCAGGTGGCCTGACCACTTCACTTGCTCCTTTCTGAACTCTCTCCAGTTGGCTTTTGTCATCTTAGTAACGTAGTGCCGGATTCCACCCCAGCTGCAGTCGCACAACAGTCAGCTGAGGCCATGACTTGACCTGAGGTCTCTGTCCACGTGGCAGTTTTCACATCTGGAGTTTTTGGTCCAGCCTGTTAATGAAGCCAGGAGGTCAGGCTCCATCCTCACTTCCACTGG
This sequence comes from Podocnemis expansa, assembly GCA_007922195.1. Classification (NCBI taxonomy): domain Eukaryota; kingdom Metazoa; phylum Chordata; order Testudines; family Podocnemididae; genus Podocnemis; species Podocnemis expansa. The sequence continues at coordinate 11,932,998 of ML682047.1, forward strand.
CCCACATGTGGAGTGACTCCATTGACAGCTAGGCCTAGGGTGGCCGAGGTGGCAGGAATGATTCTCTAGGGCTCTCCGTGCACATCGAGGCGTTCCACTTAGGAAAGGGCATCTGGCAAAGCTGCAGCTCTGATGCTCCCAAATGTTAAGGAGGCTCAAACCCAACATTGACTTCTGCAGCTCAGGCCATCTCCAGTTCTGGTGTCTGTGACCAGAAGGGTGATGCTGTAGTTCCAGCACGGCCTCAGGAGGCCACTGAATGGCTGAGCTTTTGAAAGGACTAGTTAATTTCATGACCGTTTGTTCCCAAATCAACTAGGAAAGTAAGGGAAATCAAATCTCATTCCTCAGGGTGTCCACTGACTTCCCTGCAGGGGTCACGATGACATTCGTCACCCTTCTGGCCTCATTCCTCACTTTGCCATTGACCGAGGGCATTGTGGGAGTTTTGTGCCTTCCTCTAAAGTGTCAGGTGTTGGCCACTGCTGGAGACAGTCCCCAGACCTTGTGGGACCAACAAACTGATGCAGCCTTCCATGGTCAAGTGTGTTGTGCCTGTGTGTGGGCGCTTCTTTCCACGGTTCATTTTGGGAGGATGCCTGCTGCTGGAACTGAGCCCAATGTAAAAGCAGCTCCAGTTCCAAACAACCCCCAAACTCTCGGGTGTTTGGAAGTGGGTCTAGGTTGCGCAGTGTTACTGCGTGAGTAGATTTTAAGAAGGCAAACATGCATGTGAAAACCTTCCAGCCCTTCAGCGTTTTTGCTTGTGCTTCCGATTGCAGAAATGTGCTATGCAGCATGCAGCCCACCATGGGGCACTGTGCATTTTTATGTTATCTGGGATTTGGTTTGGTGAAAGCAAAGCAATAAAATAGGAGACCATGATTTGGCTTTAGGCACCATTGAACAGCAGCTTGTTGGGGAGAGGGAAATTGCAAAACCCGAGAGGACTCAGCCAATCAGTATACCACCAGTTGTGCTGTTCGTTGGGCTTTAGGATGGGGTGCTGTTGCTGAGAACACAGAAAAGGGTATCAGGGGTGTGGGGACTGCCAACAGGGAATAGGACATGAGACCCTTTTCCAAGTCACTGGGTCAACTCCAGCCCTGATTAGCAGTGATGGAAACTTGCTACCCTCTGATGTCTGCTCTGAAGCCTACATGAAATGAGCTCAATGGATCTCAGTTCAGGCCCTGGCACGTGAACATGCCTGCACCGCAAAACCATCACCAAATGGAACAAAGCTCAGATAGGAGCAAGCTTCAGTCGTCACACTTTGGGCTGGACTTGAAGAAGCCAATGACTGAATGGGCCATACCCTAGGAACATGCCTTTCCTACTTTTGGAGAGGGCGCTCTAGATGAGAATGGAGTGAGCAGCATCCCCAACGGCACACCACGGTCTGCATAGTCTATGGATAAACTCAGAGCTGTTTGCTAGCGCTGATTTAGGGAATGAACCCAAGCTTGATTTTTGAATCTTGCAAAATGGATGAGGTTTTTTTGGTTTGCTTCTCTTTGTCCTCTCCCCTTCCCACGATATGTGCATGCCAACAGCTGGGAGGAAAGCCATTTTGTGAAACAACAACTGAGAGTCTGTGTGGGGCGCACCTTTTAAAAGAAGAAAACTGCTGTTGCCTGGAGGCTTGCCCTTAATGAACTGTTGGGCTGCATTTTTACCTTCCTGGCACGGTCAATCTCCAGTAAGGATTCTGGGTAGCAAAGCCCAACTGGCCATTTCCTTTACTAATGAGCCCTGTATCTAAAATAACCACTAGAGGGCACAGCCAAAATGCCGTGCACGACCCACTGCTATACAACAGCAATGTGCTTGGGCCATCTTGTTATGCAGTGCTCAAAAACGGTTCATTAGTGGACTGTGGAAGTTCTTGCAGGCACCCTGGGCTATTTGTATTTCTAAGCTCATCCTCAGGGTGGCCTTTTCTCTCTCGTTCTCAAGTAGCCAACCTCAAAAATTCCAGCCATAAGTCAAGTGTCAGAAATGGCCGGGAGGGGACGGTATGCATTCATGTTGGGTTTTTATTTGTCATTGATTTCTGAGCCTTTAGGTCACATTTCAAGCTTTTATTCAGAAACGTGAGATTCACATGAAATAACGTGACTCCAAGAGTTGGAGATTTCAGCATTAGCCTGGCTGGTTTCCTTCTGCTCACTATCCTAAGAGAGAGGCCCAAGTCCCCCATGTTTTCCTGTGCTCCTGTCTCTTCTGCCATCGCTCCTCCTCCTTGAGACCCAGTTTACTTCCTCCTCTCCAAAAATGCATGCAGGATTTCTCCAGAAATTCATCCCTTGGCAGGTGCCCACACACTGCTTAATGCATATTTTGAGGGCTGGAATAGTTCATAGGCCTTGTGCCGCTAGCCCTCTGCCAGTGTGAATTTCACCCATGGAGAAGGTGTTTTCTGGGTGCGCCCGTAACTGAGGGTTGAGGGGACTCAGCAGACAGGAGAGAACAACAACAGCTGTGGGTGTGTTGGGGTGAGTGGTACAGTTCATCACTGGATCTCCCTGTGCCATTCAAAAGGAAAGAAATCCTTGACATCTTCCCCACCAACAATTTTTAAAATCTTTCTGATGCAGCATCTGCCCCCCGGTTATTTTGATTTCTCTTTGCCCTGTGTTCCCCCCACCATTTTTTTTTAAATGAAAAGTGCAAGAGAGTTGTTTATTTCTAACTCCCCCAATTATCCTGAAACCATAGGATTAAAAAGCTGCTTGGAGAATTCTGAGGTGGGTTTTTTGGTTGGTATTAGGTTGGGTTTTTTTTTTAACTCTGAGTAGGCGGGGCTTTTGTGTGTCTCCTCTGAAATGCTGTCAGGCCGGAAAATAAAACCCTGTGGTTCTTGTCAGTGTAGAACCTGTTGGCTTCAGAAATGAGAGTTCAGTTTCCTTACTGTGCATTCGACTGCCAGGCTTTCTTCAAACCAGATGTTAGAAAATTGAAACTAATAATTACCTTTTTAGCTAGTCACCTTTCCACAACGGCTGAGATATTTATCTAGCGTCTTTTTCCGGAGGCAGGAACCAGCTTGGGCCTGGAGAGCTTTTGGCATGAGCACTGGGGGGTTGGTTTGTTACCGCTCACCAGGCAGGGGTCTAGCCAGCACTTCCCTAGCCACAAACAGGGAGGGATCAAACCCTCTCCTGGTGTCACTATGACTCCATTGAGCCTACACCTGTTACACCAGCTGAGGATCTGCTCCAACTCTTTTTATTTTAGGTTTATGTTAGCAAAGAAGCTGGAGCAGCAGAGTTGAAGCATGATTGTGAAAAGGCTGAATGGTGTGAACAAGGTTATGGGGAATCCTTTGTGTGATATGGGAGGAACGAACCAGGGAAGATTTATCGACAGGTGTTACTCCAGGGGCAGAATTAAGTTTATTTGCCAGTTGTATTTTGATTTGAACATGATTGTTGTTGCACACGTCGGATGTAGAGCTGGCTTGAAAAAAACAGAAGACAGTTTTTCCTTTGGAATTTGCCAATGGGTTATTTGTAAAGACAGATTGGTTTTGATGATATCCCAGTAGAACTTTTCTGGTTCCTTGCCAGCTTGCCCACCCAGCTTCTTGACACCCGGGGATTCCTGAGCCACCAGGTCTGGGGCAGGCTGTCAGGCAGGCGCCTCGATGCTGCGGCGCCGTTCCATTTCAGATGGGCATCTTTGAAATGTGAGGGATTTTTCTGAGTTGAAACAAACCCAAATGCTGAAATACTGGATCCCTCTGCAGAAGGGAATGATCCTGTGCCAGTTGTGGTCATGTGGCTTCACTAAGGACTGTCTGTTGTTGAGGAGTGTTCAGGATGTGCTACTGACTTCCTAGATTTCTGTTTTATTTTTAATATTTGTGTTGCTGGTGATGGATATCTTGGACTGACAAACAGCACAGGGCTTTTCATATGGATCCTGAGAGTGCATCTGGAGTGCTCTAATCACTTTCCAGAGATACAGACCTGTGTTAACACCATTTAACAGATGACAAAACTGAGTTGCAGAGACAGTGAAAGGTCAGATTCCCAAAAGCGGCCTTTAACTTCAGGTTCCTAGCTCAACACCACAGCATGGTTTCTAAGGAGCTGAGCGTCCTCAGCTGCCATGGATGACATTTGGAGCTGTCGGTGCGATGCATGTCTGAAAATCAGCTGTCAAGCTGGACCCTCAAAAGTGTTGCCTTATGTGGCTCATGTTGACAATGTGACTTGCCCAAGATCTCTGTGAGTCAGTCACAGTGAGGGATAAATCCTCGTTTTCCTGATACCAGCCTCTGTTCTCTAACCCATAGACCAGAGGTCCCCAACCAGGAGACCGCAATCTACTTCTAATGGGGAATTGCCATTGAAACCTATGAGCGTTGTGCCGCCTGCTAGCAAAAGGTTGGAGTCCAGTGCTGTAGACCATCTGCTGAAACGGGCAAGGCACAAAGTTTGGGTCTAGATCCAAACTTCCTTGAAGTTGTGGGGTAGCTTGACCCAGATTTATTTCTTATCATCCTCTGAGCTTCCCCAAACATTTCACCAGTACTTACTCAGATACATAAGTGAAGAGCTGTGATGTGTGTATAAATACACACCCACCTCCACTTCTCCTGGGCACGTGCAGGACAGCATTATTACACTCATCTCTTGCAGAGTTGGGATGAATCCCTTGTCCGTTGGACAAGGGCTAGTTTGTTCAAAACTTGCACCATTAGCCATAGTGTGGACAAGGTGCTTAGAGACCATTTTGGTCTGGGTTAAATCAGGCCTGTGTGAACTCAGACAAACCAGGACAGAATCAGGGAGGCTAAGCCTAGACTAGCAAAGCAGAAACAGGATAAATAATTTTGCTTGGAAGAAGTGGCCTGAAAACAGCATGACCATATTACATGTATGGGGTTGCCACCCAGCTGAGGGAGGCTGCTGGAGGCCCAGCGGCTTTCACACTCCCGTCTTTCTTTAACACCTAATTATTGTAACTAGGCTCAGAATTTAAGAGAATTAGTGTTTATCTTTTCTCCTCCCTCTGCCCCGATTGATTTCCATTATGGGAAGGTGACTTTGAAACAGATTTCTCCAGCTTTCCACTCCCCTCTCCCTACTAGGTAGGGCCAGGTGTTGTCTCCCACAGGCCTTGTTTGCTCCATCAGATTGAACCGATTAGAGCTGGATTTCAGTTACAAAGTGAGAAGGCTATTAAGACGGATCACTTCCACTGGGGAATTTGTTTGCAGTGAGGAGTGATGGAGGTGGGGGAGTGCTTCACACCTGGAGATGTCAGATCCGGTATTTAAGTAGCTGGTTATTATTTTAATGTGTCTTGGATTTGCATTTTTTTCCTCCGTTCCCGGGGAAGAACAAACACCCTAAATTGGCTTTAAATTTCAGGAACTTTCACTTTATTGTTAAAAGAAGAAATTAATTCGCTTGTAGCCACATTTCTCACCACATTGTGCTGGTCGATACCTTAACAGAGAGGTCCCGGACCTGCATCTTTCAGGGAAGTGTAGCACTGTTTCAAACCAATGCCTGGGGCTCATGTCTGGGTGTGAAAGTGGCAGCCAGTTAATGGCGCACAAAAACATTGCGACACAGTCTAACACTTGGTGTATACTGGTGCTGGGTCAACCAGAGATATGTATTCTACAGTGCATACATTGCTTACCTCCCATCAGCTTCCTTCCCCTCTTTTGCCAGGGCGTCTGCGCCAAGGGGAAATATTCTCTGTTCAACACAGCATTACTCTTTTTTGGGGGGTGGAGTTGCTGCATCAAACAGAGAGCACTTCGAAGATCGATTGAGCAGGTCTCCACTGGCCACTCAGTCAATCCTGCTGTGTCAATCCATGGAAATCAACGCCGGGATTTCAGTGCAGACAAACCTTAAGACAAGAAATGAAGAAGGCATCTGCACCTAATAGAAAATGCAAGGGGAGCCAGTGATGTAGTGAGGGCATCCGGCGAATGCTGGTGCCCAAGCCCACATTTATGCTCTCCCGGATGCCCCTTGCCACTCCATGCCTTGGAGCCCCTCGTCCTGGCACTCCCCTGCAGCCTGGTGCCCAGAGGCTTGGCCTCTCTGGCACTACACCACTGAGGGGAGCTTAGGGAAACAAACCATAACTACCCAAGTTGGAGAGATTTGCCCAAACACCAAGATTCAGACCTTGTCTTGGGAAGGGCATGTGGCATTATTCACAACAGGACATGGTCAGAACCTTCCTTTCACAGCTCAGCTGGAAAACAGCATTCTCAGGCGCCCAGTAAAATGACTGGTTGGGCACCGACCCACAGACGAGAGAGCTACCTGTCAAATTACCAGTACCAACTACTGTTCTAGCATTTGCCGTGACTCCATTTCATCCAGGTACTGAGCAGACTCAGCCCTGCTTAGCTTGAGAGATCCGGCAGACTTGTATCAACGTGGAGTGGCTGGAGGTCTGTTCTGCCCTCTCAGACTGTGCTGGATCGACAGCCCAAAATATTGCCGCACAAGAAAACTTGCGAGAGGAACAGATCTGTTCCTGGAGGACTCATCGTTGCAGCGTGCACAGTCATTTGATTAGCAAGCAGAGTTACCGAGCTGTATCAGTGGGCCAGAGTAATGCTGGGTAACTCATGGACCAGCATGTACATCAGCCTGCCCCAGATACGGTGAGCTCTGCCCTTGTGGGTGGCTGGCCAAGCCAGGTCAGAGCAATCTCTCCATTTCCCAGCCCTTCCCTCAATTCAGATCCGTGGAAATTTGCAAAATGCTGGCTGAAGACAAACACCTGAGCAGTGTCCATGGAGTCTTGCCGTGAACAGGGTAGATGATACCCTAACTCATGGAGTTTATAGAGGGGCCACTGCTTTGGCTGCATTGATCCAACCCAATTCTGAGGCCCATGAGGGGAAGAAAAATTCTTTTTGTTTCCTGAACAACTTCCAGGCCGAGTCCCCAAAGCCCTGCTGGGAAAGGAAAGCTGAGAGGGCACCTGTGTGGGAGCAAAGAGAGAGATTAAAGAGAGAAAACTTCTGGATCACTGAAGATGCTTAAATAGAACCTTTCTTTCTTTCTCCCTCTATCTCTCTCCCCATCTCCCTGTCTTTATTCTAGGTCTCAGGGGGTTTAATTGGCTGATTAGCTCACTTAGTGACAGGACAGCGCACAGGAATGGCAGGCGGGCAGGACCTGAGGCAGGAGAGAGGAGTGGAGAGAAACATGGAGCGGCCAAGCTCTGTGGTGTAGGCACAGTCTCCATTTGGGGAGCCACAGCACCCTTTTGCTGCCCCCCACAGGGCAGCCCCAGCACCTGGGAGGGAAACCAAGCAGAACCCCTGGTCTGTCTCCACCGAAAGCCGGCTGGTGGGGTAGGCGGACTGGAGCGTGCTCTTCTCTGCAGTGCTTGGATTTCATCCAGACCCCGCCATGCCATGCTGAGCCATGGAGTACCAAGGGCGGCTGGATCACATAGTGCCATGCCAGGCTGCATCAAACAAAGCCCCAAATGCCATCCTGTGCCACTCTAGACTTCCAAGCCAGGCCATCTAAAACCCTTCCCAGCCATGCTTGTCCCTTCTGTGCCACCTGGCCATCTTTCTCCTAGATCACCTTATTGCACCGTGCCTCAAAATGCCCCTGGCAGCTGGTGAGGCAGGGCATGGGAAGAGTGCTTCCTGCTGCTGATTTCTTCTCTTCCTGTACTGGCCACATGGGCCCAAAGGCTGCTCTACCAGTCGCCATGTTGTGCTCATGATGAGCCACCCCAAAATCAAGGCTTGGGTAAGATGCAGGCTTTAATTCCTGCAGTTTGCTGAAAGCTGCACTGGGCCAGATGCTGCAGCCTGACAGATGAAGCTCTCATGGAGAAAACTGCATCCTTGAGCAAACTGAGAACAGATGAACTCATGTGAACCTCCAACCCACATAGCAGGGGTTGGTGCTGGAAGCTGCTTTTCCCATCTGCCCAGCATCCGAGCCCTCTCTCTGATCCTGCACAGAAATTTTCTAGCAAGGGGTTGGAAATGTTTCATTTCCATTCTCTGTGAGTTGGCATCAAGGCCCAATGACCGAGTGACCAACCTTACATCCAGTCATGTAGGGTTTCTCAGAACTTCCTTCGGTGCTCCTGCGTGGCCATGTGTACTCTCTTCACCCCCAAGAGCCAGAACGTGCCTTGCACACTTCCAGCCCCTGGAGCAAAATCCGGCTCCAGCAGACCCAGGATTCTTGCATGAGAACAGAGCTGAGTGGTGCTGCAACCCCGAGGCATGGTGACTGCATTAAAGAGAGCAGCCTAAAGAGTCATCTCCACATTGCTTGTTCAAATCCAGCCCAAGTCAGCTGTGGCTAAAAGCATCTCTCATTTGATGTCTTGCTTGTGGGAAATGAGCTTGGCAGGTCTGAGTCTACTTTGTGGCAGATTCACATCCAAAACCAGCAGCCCCAGCAGAGGGGCCAAGAACTGAATGGCTTCTAGAGACAAATCTCTCATCTGGGGCGTTCATGCCACCACAGACAATGCAGAGAACGGGGTTTCACCAGTGCTAACAGCACTTAGAGAGGTGAGGAGGAAGTCCGGTAACACCTTGGGCTGAGCCCGTTTCAATTAATTTTTGGGAAATCTGCTGAGAGGAGAGAAGAAAACTTCCTCGACAGCTTTCAAAGGACTCTGGAGAATGAGCCAAACACCGATGCAGTCCCCCAGGAGCAGAGCTATGGTGCTGGTGACCGTCGGGTCTGAGACAGACAGATGTGCCTTTATTTTTGCTCTACGGATGGCAGAAGAGAGCAGGAGGAAAGCAGAGACGCACGTCCCCTGTGAGAAACAGGCCACAATGTTACTCTAGAAAGGGCCAGGGAAGGTGACCCTACCTGAGAGCTGGCGGGGAGCATATGGGCCCTGATCCTCTCGCCTGATAAAGCCCCTGAGGTCAGGCCTCTGATCTCTGTATCTTACTGGGTCCGTCTGGTCTGCAGGGATCCCTCCCTCAGAGATAAAGGGGATGGGAGCTGGTGTGGCTCTGGCATGGGGGGCTTTGACGTAACCTCTCCACCTGTCCATTGTTGAAGGATATCTGTTCCAGGGCAGAATGGTGATTGTAAAAGGGGATGATCAGCTGTCCACGGCAGGAGGAGAAAGGGGGTAGAGTTACTGCTTGGCTGTGGGCGCCTCTCTGTACACAGAGGTATATTGTGCAGCTTCTCTGATTAACCCTTTGAAAAGCATCGCTCTCGATTCGCTGTAGCCCATGGCCTCAGAATCACCCACCTCTTTCCTCTCATCCCACTTCAAGAGACTCACCTGGCTTCCCACAGCCCTCCAGAGAGGTGCCCAAAAGGCTGCCCTGCTCAGATTCCCTTCCCAGCCCTCTGCACCTGTCCCATCAGCTGGTTCCAGTAAAACTGGCTGAAACGTCTAAGTAGCTCCACTTTGTCTGGAAATGGAGCGTCTTCCTGCTGCTCCCATGCTGCCTAGCTGCAAGGAAATGGGTGCCACTGGTCAGTCACTGGAAAGCATTCACCATCTGCTGCAGGAGGAGTCACTCTGCCTGCCTGACTTTTGGTGACTCCCCATCTGTGGCTCCTTTTGAAAGCTTATTTGGGAACATTTAACAATACTTTACCCATCCCAGGCACCTTGAAGCATTTTGAGGAATCCTCAGAGACTGTTTATAGGGTTGATTGTATTAGCCTCATTGTACAGAGGAGGAAAGCTGAGACACAGCATTGAAGTGACTTGCTAAAGGACTCAGAGTGAGTCAGTGCACCACCAAAAACAGAACCCAGGAATCCCAGCCCCAATCCACTCTTCTAGCTGTTAGACTGAAGGTTGGTTTAGGGACTAGCATTGAGTGATCCTTCCCGGATTTAGTGTTGAAGCCTTAACAGAAGCTCCAGAGGCTAGCACCCAGGGCGTCTTGGCTTTGTCAGTCATTGCTCTGACTGACCCTGCTTCTCTGGCTTCCCTCCTTTCCGCAGGTTTCTGGCACAGCCCTGAGTGCGACTACGTCCGCCACTGCATCAGCAAATCCCAGGAGCATGTGGAAGGGAAGGTGCGCGTGTCAGCCTTCAAGGGCCAGGTCTACATCCTGGCCAGAGAGTCCCCACGGTCCCTGTACAATGAGGAACTTGTGAGGTAAGTGGCCGGCGGGGAAACCTCTCCCTTCGTGCACACAAAAGATGGATCTAGAGGTACCCATTTCTGCCTAGGTGTGGGGTCTTCCCTCCATCCTTTCCTTTCCTGTCCTGCTGGCTCTCTTCTTGCCCAGCTGTCAGAGGTAGATAGAGGTCTTCATGATGGTGGAGATCGGTCACAAACATGAGACCCAGATTCTGCAATCCCCAGAGATTACGGATAGCTGGATGGGCCCATCTGCGAGCAAGCAACAAACACAGGGGCTTTTGGCATGGAGGGAAGGATGGGAAACCTCACGCTCTAATCCCATGGTTGTGGTAGCTGGAGCCACACAAGGCCAATGCTCTGGGATCTGGGCTCCTCACTTAGGGCTGTGGTTTGGAAACGCAGGAGAGGGGGGTTACAAGCTGTGCCTGGAGCCCCCCAGTACAACCTTGGTGCTCTAAGGCATTGCAGTACTCCAAGCAGGCCGGATCATACACCGGTGCCATCCCCCAGAGCCGTTCGTTGCTTAATCTCCAGGCCATTGAACTGCCCCTGTACAAAATGTAGCCTGGAGCTGCAGGCTGCTCCGTGCCCCGTCTGGGTGGCTGCTTCCTCACTAATGACCAAGCCAAGGTGTTCCTCAGACCCAGGTCTGAGCTTTCCAGTGGTCCATTCGCCCACACAGCACCAGTGGGTCACGCAGGCAGATGGCGGAGATGTTGATGCCCAGCTCTGAGGGAACACTGGGGAGGACGGGGAGCGGGAGATGTTGACGCCCAGCTCTGAGGCAGCACACAGGGTTAGGGTGGAGTTTCATTGAAAGTTGGATACAGCAGCAAGAGGTGTGTTAGAAATAAGTTTCCAGATTTCCATGCCAGTGGCAGATGGGGAGTGCTGGGGAAGATGCCCCCTTCATCTCCCAACTCAATACTTTGGTAACAGTCCTGCCTGGGCCAGGCCACTGTGTTACAAATCCCGTTACCAGCCAGCTTGGCTGAGCCCCGTGCAGTGCAGAAGCCAAGAGTCTTGTGTCCCATGCATCTCCACAACCTGTCAGCTGTTCTCTGCAGGGCAGCGCTCATTACATTCATAGACGCTAAGTTCAGAAGGGTCCAATCTGATCATCTAGTCTGACCTCCTGCACCATGCTGGCCCCAGGACCTCACCCACACCTCCTGCAATAAACCTTGCTGGCCAAGCCATGACCAAATGAAGGCATTGCACCAAGGACCCTGCTTGCCCCATTCCCTGAGCCTGCATTGAGGGTGGCTGGGGATCCAGGCAGGAAGGACAGGGTCCAGGGTTTCAGACAAGGCATTGGGGTGGTGCACACAGAATCTCAATGCCCCTTAGGATACCATTTGACATGGTGTTGGTGCTAACAAACACAGCCGCGAGAAGTCCAGCTTTAACTCCCCAGCAATCGTTTCCTCCAAGCCAAGTATAAAATTAAAGCACGAGTTTTGTTTTGAAGTCGATATATATATATTTTTTTACTCTTTTCCTTTTCTTTATGTTGTCGTCTCTCTCCCTCTCCCCCCACCCAGCTCTTTTCAATCTCTCTAAACACTTTATAAGCCATAAATACACCCGAATCAGTTTAGAACAGTCGGAGTAAATGTCAAATTATCTTCTCTCTTTCTCCTCGCTGGCATTTTTCCTTCCCTCCCCCTCAAAATCAACAGCTCCTAATAATCCATCCCAACCCTTCATTATGCCTTGCGTTCTCACTCGTAGAGATTAAATGAATAAAGTATTAAAAAAAAAAAAAGGAAAGGGGAAAAAATAGAGGATGGAGGGGGGTGGGACAGAGAAAGAGAGAGAGGGAGAGAAAAGCAGGGGCACTTATTTTCACTGCGTCGTCAACCGTTTTCCTTTTCTTTTTGATTTCTACATCGCTGGTTTGAAAGCCTTTGAGTGACGGCGTCACAGGAACCCAAGAGAAAGCTGTGAGAGGCAGAACCGCGTGGAAATGCCTCTGCACAGTAGGTAGAAAGTAACGTAATTATAGAGCAGGTCAGAACCACTCGAATGAGCAAAAATAAAAGCACAGAGGTTTTTCTGTAGCCCGTCAGGGGAGGTAAAATCATTGTAAACTCTTTTCTTTTTTTTTTTTCATAAAGGTTTGCAGTTTCTGAGAAACGAGCTGTGCTTTTTGGGATGGCAGGAAGCAGGGACCTAGCTTAACTGAGATTTGCTTCTTGGCTGCTGTGGTAGGAGCTTGTTGGGGGCCTTTTAAATTTAATACTGGGGCTTTAAAATAAAGCAGGCCAGGTCCTGAACTGGGGCGAGGCGACAGCAACTCCGTTGTAGCCGATGGGCCAGATCCCCTGCTGGTTTAAATGGGCATTGTTCCATTGGTTTCATTAGGAGCTGCACCAGATGTCTGTCTCTCCTGGCCCTGGTTTTCAGCCCTAATGCAGGCCGCGCTCAGGTTGAAATCAACAGGCGTTCTGGCTGGCAGAGCGGCAGGATCAGGCCCTTGCCCTACTTTGGCATAAGCAGGTGCTGGTACTGGCTCGGATGCGCCACCGGGGGTGCTACTGTATGTAGGGATCAGGCGTCTTCCCCTGCTTGGAAGGCCTGCTCAGAGCCGCGTGGTCACTGGCCCTAGTGCCAGCCTGGCTGAGCTCCAGCAGTGCCTGCTGCAGACCTGAGGTGCGGCAATGCATCTCAGCCTTTGGACTTCACTGTGGTGCTGTCTGGCCAGAGGGGCAGCCTTGTGCGGTGAAGTGAGGATGCTCTGCGGAAACTGCCTAGCCCATAAGTGTAAAACCTTCCTGAGCAAGGGATGGTAATGAGTAGGGAGTGAGAGAGGTATGACCAGATAGAGGGGGCTGTGTGGAAGGAGAAGGCTGGTAAGAAGAGAAGCCAGGCAGAGGGCACTGCAGGCTGGGGTGAGGGAAGAAGCGGGTAGCATTTAGGGCCATATTGGTGGAAAACCAGAATGCTGTTTCTGGTGCTGGGGACAGGGCTTGCAGCTGGAGCATGTGTGGAGGAGACTTCAGAAAAGGTGAGCTATGTGCCCTCCTCTCCCCCACCCTGCCTGGTTTAAAGGCTGCATTTAAAGTACATGAATAAAGGTAAGGGGCCTCCTGCCAATCACACAGCGAAATTACACCTGCCTTCTCAGAGAAAGGGAAGAAAGTGAACAGGGAGGGAGAAGGGAAAGTCAGAAAACTAGGGGCAGCAGACGTGGGTCTCCCCCACCCCATCTTTTGCTCTCTAATTTGGATGTACGCAGCCCAACAAAGGGCCATGTTCTAAGCAAATGCAATGGGAGGCGCTTCTTGGTGAGCACCTGCTGTAGGGGCAACGCGAGGCACAGCTCTTTCCTTGATTGGATTCCCATGTTGCTGAAGCTGTCCCCTCTGCTGTGCTTTGGAGCCTTTGTTACCGGGATGGATTGTGGAGCGCCTGGCAGCTGAGTTGCTAAATGGCCTGGGAGGTGCTGTTTCAGAAGGATGCTTGGGGCTGGATTGTTTTTCCTTGGGAGGCTGGGAAGGGATTACTTGCCACTCCATTTTATAAACTCCAGAAGGCGCCAGAGTTTCCTCCTCCATCAAGACCACTCCGCAACTCCAGACAGAGCAGGAAAGTCAGCATCAGGGAGGAAAGGGAGGGATCCACCTCAAGCCAGCTTCCTGAATCATGAGATATCTCTGACCAGTTATGTGTTGCTGGGTGAGGCACAGGCTAAGGCTTTCTGCTCACATGTGCATTGCACATGCATGGTTACCCACTTGTGTTATGTGTGCATGTCTACGTGCTCAGGAATGGCCAGCAGGTGCAAAAATGTGTTTTTCAAGAACAAATCACATCAAACCAACCTCATAGCCTGCTTTAATAGGGTAACAAGCCTTGTGGACAGGGGGAAGTAGTAAATGTGATTTCACTCTGCTTTAGTGAGGCTTTGGATGCTTTCTTCCCATGACCCTCTCCCAGGCTGTCACCTGGCAGGGTACCATCCAGACCCACAGATTGCCATTGTAGCACAGCCCACAACAGCCTACTGGCATGAAGGCTACACCCTGGTCGAGCAGCTTGTCACTGTCGGCAATATGGCTGACCAAATTCTCAGGTCAGGATCCACCCACAAAGTCAGTGTCGGTACCTTTGTCATCTTAGGTGAGGGAGAAAGTTTGGGGTTTTCCTTCCCATTTTTTTAATAATCCAGTTAATCTCTGAAATGGATTCTTCTGAGGATTACCCCTCAAAGCAAAGTTTATTCAAGGTGACCTGGAGGCTGGTCAGGAAGGAGGCTCCATGTTCTTTCTTCTCACCCAAGTTTGCTGAAATGCAAATTTGCTTTGGTTCCTGCCATCTCTTCTCCCTGCTAAGGTCCCTCTTGGCTAGTTATGTGTAAATTGAGATGAACACATTCCCTTCATCTTCTCAGAAACTTTTGCCTAGGGAAGACTGTGTGGTTTTAAACTTGTGTTTATACAGGGGGCTCTTGTGACTTGCTCCATACATTGCACCGCAATATGATTGACTGGCGAGTGATTAGTTTTCAAATGATACGTCTCAAGGCATGTTTTGTACACACTTATTACAGTAGTGTGTAGGATGTAAATACAGGGCTGTTTTCAATAAGGCGAGTGCACGGCCTTTTGGAAAATGATCCTTAAATAGTAGTTATCAGTGGTTGAAAGGGCATATCGAGTGGTGTCCCACAGGCAATGTTCCTTCTATTACTCGTAGACTGTGCGCGCAAACAATTTCTTTGTGTGTGCAAGAACATTTCTTTGTGAGCACAAATATTAGCACTATTGAATTTTTTTGTGCACACTTTATTTTGTTGTGTGCGCAGGTTTCATGACCCGTGTGCACGTGCACACGCGCACAGCTTAGAGGGAACAGTGCCCACAGGGACTTGTCCTGGATTCAGTCCTGCTCAGTTTCTTGATAAATGATTTGGATAATGGCGCAGAGTACTTAGAAAGTTTGCAGACAATATTGAGCTAGGAGGGGTTGCAAACACTTCGGAGAACAGGATTAAAATTAAAAATGACTTTAGATAAACTGGAAAAATGGTCTGAAATAGATAGGCTGCAATTCTGTGCATTTGTCCTGATAGTTCCACGCTTAAGAAAGAACAATCAATTGCACAAATCCAAAATGGAAATGACTGCCTAGGAAGGACTACTGCAGAAAAGAGTCTGGGACTTCCAGTGGACCACAAACAAAATATGAATCAATAATGTAGTACCATTGCAAAAAAAAAGGACATCATTTCTGGGATGGGTAAGCAGGACACAAGAGGCAATTCTTCCATTTTGCTTGGCACAGATAAAGCCTCAACTAGAGTATTGTGTCCAGTTGGGAAAGATGGACAACTTGGAGCAAGTCCATAGAAGAACAAGAAAAATTATTAAATGCCTATGAAAAAGATGATGAGGGGGACACACAGCAATCATCATGCACATAAAAGGTTGTTGTAAAGAGAGGGTGATTAAATTATTCTCCTCATCCACTGAGGACAGACAAGACACGATGGGCTTAAACTGCAGCAGGGGAGATTGAGGTCAGTAAAATCTTCCTAATTGTCAGGGTAGTTAAACAGTTGACTCAGTTACCGAGGCAGGTTGTGGAATTTCCATGACTGGAGACCTTTAAGACCTGGATAGAGAAACACCTGTCAGCGGTGGTCTACATAACGCTTAGACCTGACTCAGGGCAGCACCTAGCAAGGGCTGGATTTCACCCAGTGGATGCGTGTGGGATCATGACACCTGTTGACAGGAGCCCATTCCCAGCCCGGGCAGCACCATGTCACAGGAGTGTTGCTGTGATGTGGGGCAGAAGGAAAATTCTGCCTGCAGGGCCTGGAAAACGGCCATCCTGACTGTAGGCTCCTCAGGGCGGGTGCCAGGTTGCTGTTTGGGTCAGGTCCAGCATCAGTCTCACTAGTGGGGTCTCGGGTGTGTCACCGGAGAACAGCACATGGGGATGTTGCGTGTTCAAGGGGTTTGAATGGCAAGAACAGAGCTGCGAGTGGAAGATGCAGCTGGGCGCTGGAGAGAAGGGAAGCTCAGTGGTTAGACGTCGGCTGTCCGGCTGTGCCACACACACCCCCGTGGGAGCTTGGGCCTGTCACTTCAGGCCAGATTTTTAAAGGTGTTTCGGCAACAAGTGGGATTTTCAAATGCATCTCGGTGCCTAAAATTTGTTCATTTCAACAGGTGTTTAGGACGTGATGGGTCTGAAAATCCACCTGAGCAGCTAAAAGCCTGATCCTGAATTTCACTGTGCCTCCGCTCGCCATCAGTAAAATGGGGGTAATACCTCCTCGCCCCACGGGAGGGCTGTGCTACGCTGAGGATTGTGAAAAACATCTCTGTAGGATTGGGGGCGGACTAGCTACCTGCAAACGGCTAGATTGACCTAAAGAGCCTGTGTGACTCTTAGCTAAGACGAGAACGTGCGTGAGGATGGGTGCCTGTGGAGGGCAGACGGGGAAATGATGATTTTTCAAAGGGTGCTGTTGAACACAAACCTGTTTGGTAACCAGTCTCAGCACTAATCCACTCCTGTGCCTCAGTTTCCCAATCTATAAAGAAGGGCCAATACCATTCCCCCACCTCACAGGGGTGAGATGAAGTTGAATGAGGCCCTCCCCATGGCTCATTTGGAAAGGGTTTTCTGGTAAGCGTCCTTGCTGCGCAGAGGTTCTGTGCTCACCAGGTGAAGCTGTGTAAAAAGTCAAGCACCTAAATCTAGATGAAGGCCCTTCGATCAGTGGGGGAGTGTTTTCACGGTGCTGCGTGCTCACGCTCCCCCACCCCCTGGAGGGCTGGCACTGATGGCATGTGTGGGCGCTCGGCAGAGAAGAAAGTCCAGGGCTCAAGGCATTAAGCGGAGACCTGGGTACAGTCTTACCCTGTGATCAGCCTCTCAGAGCCTGCACGGTGAGACTGAGAGCGCTGCCGGCCGCACAGGGCTGTTAGGAACCTGAATACGTGACAAGTCTGTGAGGTGCTGACACAATGCTGCTGAGGATCATGGTAGATAGGAAATCAAGTCCCTTATTTAGGTGGCCCTGGGACTCAGCCCCGGGGCTTGGCTGTTTGCGTTCCTCACTGGGCAGAGATAAAAAAGCAGCCTCCGTCGTTTGTGCCGGTTTCATTTGCCAAGCTAGGATGTCCCACTGTTTGACTGTTTTCGCTCTGCCTCTCTTTTACAGTATGAACGTACAAGGTGACTATGAACCCTGCGACGCCACTGGATTCATCAACATCAACTCCCTGAGGTTTGTATAGCCCCATTTCCTGGTGAGCCGCTGGCGCAGGCTGGGCAGTACGCCAGAGACCCTGCGGACACTGGCTCATGGAGAGCTTCTCTCTCCCGTCCCCAGCCCTGGACCCTCACAGCAGAGTCCAAGTTCAGCCAAGGTTGCCTTGGCAGGTGGTGATCGATCATCTGTCCCACTGAGCCCCTGTGAACCCCAGAACAGCCAGTTCCAAAGCCCTGCGGCCCCACTCCGAGAACTGAGTAGCTGCAATAAAAACTGCCTTGTATCTTATTTAATCAGGTGCTAAAGAAAGAGCAGCAGCTTGACTGTGTCACTCCCCGGGTCCCACAGGACACCGGAGTCCTGCTCACACTCAGCCTTTTGGTCACCCATCTCAGGGGCTGCTCCAACTTCTCCAGTTTTTGATTTGCAGGAGGCATTTTCTGCATGAGGTTTGCATGCCCTGAGGCCTGGCCTCTAACTGGCTCGCGCACTTGAGGTCAATGGTCACGGGGCAAAGTCCTCCTGCAGATACAGTCTGCCCTGGCATGAGTCACGGTTTGGTCCAGGAGGGGAACCAGGATTTTTAATTTGGCGTTAAACCCTCATTAGCTCAATTAGTGCAAACCCTGGCTGCTTGCCTACACGCGAGGGTTAGCACTGGAACAGCTACCCAAATCAATGGCTGCCAATGACTGAGTCAGACAACGCCTCAGAGCCCAGCTCCAGCCAACTGGGACTGAGGCTACATCTACCGTACGGCCAGAGGCATGACGCAGCTCAGGCAGACATGTCTGCACTGACTTTGATTTAGTTGGCACGCATTACATTTGCAGGGCAGACGTGGCAACTAGAGCTGTATGGGCATGTCTACACTTGCAAGTTAGTTTGCATTAAGGAGGTTTAATTCGAACTAACTTAGTACCTGTCTACACTAGGCTTTCATTACTTTGAATTAAGGAATTCCTTAATTCAAACCAATAAAAACTTAGTTCGAATTAGTAAGACCTGCCGGTTACTTTGAACTAAGCCCTTAGTTCGATCTCTTAGTTTGAACTAAGGATGGCGTAGACTAGGATTACCCCTTGGTTCAAATTTAATAAGTTTGAATTAAGGACAGTTATTTTGAATTAACAAAGTGGACTAATTCGACTTAATGTTAAATTGAATGTCTGCTTTAATTTGAGCTAATAAGTTTAAGTTTAGTTTGAGCTAAACTCGAATTTACTAGTTCAAATTAACAATTCAAACTAGCTTTTCCTAGTGTAGATGTAGCCTGTGAGCCTGCCTGGTCCCCTGGCTCTGTACTTGGATTCCCTGTCCAGGCTGGGGTCCATGCCACCAGACCTGCATGGGTAATCTCACCCACGCTGCAGTCACCCCTCCCGTGCCTTGAGACGCGCCATGACCCCAAGCCTGCAGCTCGTGCTGAGTTCAAAGTGGGATGGGTCTGACCGGTTGCCCAAAGGCAGTAGATGAAAGCCGGGGCAGGAAGAAAACCACCAGCTCGCTGCTGCCCTCTCAGAGGTTACTCAAAGTGCCTCTGGACCAACTTGGACCATGCAGCCTCCACTCTTGGAGGCTACTATGGTGCATCTCAGGAACCCAGAGCTTTGGTGAATTACAACTTCCCACACCACATCCAGTCTCTGTATCTTACTGATCTCTCAGGCCCTGCAAGCCCCCCGAAATGCCGTGAAACACACCATGTTTACATAATGGGCTCTTTCTTTTCTCCATGGCCTGTTAACTGCTTTGTTCTCCACAATAATGCACAATGTTTTGCCCCCCAAGATCAATTAATTACACTATCGCGTAGGGAAAAAAAATCCAACTGTACAGGCCTTAACAAATGCTTGCCCTGACACCCACTCATTCTGCCTAAATTAATTGAATTGAAATGTGTGTTATTCCTGTTAATTTACAATTAATTTTTTAATCTGATTTACAGGCTCAAGGAATATCATCGTCTTCAGAACAAGGTCGCCGCAAAGTAGAATGAATAGCAATCAATGGCGCATGGGGCTCTCACTCCCTTTTCTAATTTTTCTAAGCGTTAGCGCTAATTGTGTTGGTAATTTATAATTGTAACTCGTCTTGCGGAGTCAGCATGGAGGTGATGGCTTTGTTACAGGCTTCTGCTGCAAGTGAAATGGAATAAATAAAAAGGGGTCAACCAAGAGAGGAGGGAGAAAAGAAATTAAAACAACCCAGCTTTTTGTTTCTTTATGCAGAGTGGGGTTTTATTATTTTATTGTTGCTGTTTGTTCCTCCTGCACTTAGATGGCCAAAGTGTTCCTCGAGCCAGTCTTTGTGAGGTTTGCAGTGAATTAAGTGCCTCTGAAGGACACATGTTTTTGTCCCAGTATGTACCTTTTTATTGGAGTGGGAAAGAGGAGAGGGAAATCTACCCAAACAAGGCACTTACCTGCTTCGTTCTTGGCTTTAATGCTAAAAGGCCACAGAAGATGGGGAAGCAAAACTACCATTCTTGCACTGTGTTTGGTTGTGAAGTCATTAAGGGGATTTCATTGTTTCTCTTCTCTTCTCGAGTGCAAATAGGGGTAGAATTAAGGTTTGTTTAATTTAAAAGCAAAAAGCTTTCATCAAAGCAGAGACCACAAGGAATGTTCTGGTCCCTAGTGTGAATATTTCTATTTAAATTCCCATTTAAAGGGAAGGTTTTTCTTTTGGGGGTGGCGGGGGCTTGGGGCAGTTGAGATACAGTCCTTCCTGCTTCCAGCCCGGACATGGCTCTAGAACGAGACGGGGACAGGGAGAGGAAACTGGCCTGGCCTGCTCTGATGTGCAAGAGAGAAACAAAAATCATCTGGGAGGGGCAAAGGAAAGAAAATGCATCTATTTTTAAAAGTTGATGGTGCACTTTATTCCCAGCACAGCTGGAGGGGGAATCAGAGATTGTTCCCAAACTCCTTTACGCCTCTGTAGCATCTCGGGACAGTGACAGGTTGGATTAGCCCGAAGTGCAATTTAGAGAAGCCACAGAGGAGTTATAACTCGTGCTGGTTGGAACAGTCCCCTGTGGCAAAGGAGCAGGGCTGTCGCCACCCACCCCAAATGCTCTGCCCTCTGCCCCCTGCCCCTGTCCCCAGCGGCTTGTCTTTTATTCTTTTATACAAAAACATAGCATGAAGGAATCCTGCAGCTATAGTTGGTTTTACTGTCAGTGCAGATTTTCCCATTATGAGGAGGCCTCCTCCCTCCTTTGGACCCTCTTCCTGTCCACTGCAGCTCTGTCACTCAGCCTTGGTAGCCTGGGGGCGATCGGCAGTGGGGGAAGGATCTGAATGCCACACCTGAGTTCAATTCCTGCTCTGCCAGAGCCTGTGTGACCCACGCAGGCATGTTGCACCTCGGTTCCTACCTGTGAAAGTGGGTTGTGTTGCTACCAGGCTAGTGACCCTAAAGAGGGTAAAGTGCTCAGCTGTTACAGCCTGGGGAGGCAGGAGCACCTGGGATAGATCCACAGGCAGAGGAAGCTGGGAGGGCTCAGGGGGTGCCGGGTTGGTCACAAAGTGGGATTATGTGCTGCATGGTGATGCCTAGGAAGTAACCAGCATTTAGTGCCACCCAATGATCCTGGGTGACAGGTCAAAACCTGCTTCATAGAGGAGTCCCAAGGTGCCTTCTCCCTCAGCCAGCCCAGCGCTAGCAGCAAGAGATCTGGTCTTTCTGCCTCTTAATGGCCATCCCAGCAAGAAGTGTCTGTCCTGCATCTGAGCGTTAACTGGTGATGCTGTCACTGAGGCCAGAGGAGGCCAACTCCTTCTTCCAGAGCCATTTTGGTGCTAGGTGGGCAGGAGAAGTGCCTGGTTGTGTCAGACAACAGCAAGGGGAATGGTCCTGTGACATCGTTACCTGGTCTGACTTTGGGCCCACTGGCTGCATGCTGAGCAGCTATACCATGTTCCCTGCCTGCCTTGCTTCGCCCTCCAGCAGGAGCCCTGGGGCCGGTTCCCTTGCGTGGGCTGGCAGATACAAACAGTGGCGGGGCAGAGGGATCAATACGATAAAGCACCTGCTGGATTGCATGCAGACCGCTGCCATCTACTGGTTGAAATTAAAACTGCCCAGCAATGAATCCAGCCCTATACTGCTAGTGGAGATTCTCCTTTAAGGAACATGGGAATTGCCAGACTGGATCAGACCCAAAGGCCAACTAGTTCCTGTCTCTGATGGGCCAGGACCAAATGGTTCAGAGAATGACATCAAAACTCAACAGCTGCAGATGTTGGATAATCTGCCCCTGCACTAGTTCTCACGTTGCTCTCTCCTGGTTAGAGCCTGGCTTACTGTCCCCACTGGAAAGTTTTCATTCATTCTGGATGTTCTCGGCTCCATATAAATGGCCAACCCTTTTCTGAATCCTGCTAAGCGTTTAGTGTCCAGTGGGATGGGAGGGTCTGTTTTGGAGGGGGCTGAGCTGGGCACTAGTACAGCTCTTGTTGGGCGATATTGGGTGGCTGGGTTGTAATGTTAGCAGGTAGCCATCGATTTGTTTCAGAGCTGCTCTCTTCACCCTTCTGGGCTGAGCTCTCTGGGTTCTGCCATGCTACACTATGCCCAGCGTACAGTACTGTTCTTGCACTCCTCCAAGCCCACTCCCGCTCTCTAAATACCAGGCCACCATACTTGCCTCAGGCCAAGAAAAGCCACAGCCAGAGCACCAGGAACCAGCCCCGCCTTTCCAAATCCCTCCTCGGGGACCATTCTTTGCAGGGGATGCCTTCAAGGAGCTCACTGACTATGCTGGCTCAAGGTTTCTGCTGAGCTGCATCCCACTTTGGTGTAGGTGCCAGTCAGCGTGCAAGGGCTTACTCCTGCAATAGGCTAATTCCATCAACACCTCATAGGGTGGCCTTGGAGGCTCTGCTGCAAGAACGAGGTGCTGCAGGCCATGGACATGTGGACACTGACTGCTGTTCTTTCATGGTTGGCTAGCGCAGCCCCAGCAGTGTTAGAAAAAACTGCCATGCACGATGGGCCACCACCCATGTAGTGCTGCATAGCATTGTTTGCTCAGCCGACTGCATCTTGGAACAGCCACTCTTAAAATGGGCACTGGCCCACTGAGCAGGCTTTTCCCAACCAGACGTGGGATGCAGTCAGCGTCCAAAGCACCATGGTCCAGGCCAACCTTTTTTCACGCTGGCTTGTGTCCTTGCAATAAGCCAACAGTACCCCACCCGCACACACAAAACCTGCTTTGATGGGGGGGGGGTGCAAAAATTTTGCCTCTCCCCCTTCATTGTCAATGCAGTCCTCAGCTGGAGAACATTTGGCCACCCTTTATTATAAAACCTCACTCTTTTCAGCACCCTGGCCTGCTTCAAGGAAGCCAGTTAACTCACCCACCCAGAAGCCATCTCTCTTCCCTCCATATCCCGGTAATCTGGTGGAGGCCAGGATCTGAATTCATGGAGCAGCTCTCTCTTTCCCACCAGTCCAGGGTTTGTTCCTTGCAGCTCCTCCAGGCTCCACCTTCCCGTGACAGCAGCCAAACACCGGGGGGCTTTGGTTGGCAGACAGCTTTGCTCATGGAGCCCAAAGAGCTGCGGGTAAGTGGCAGCTGATTGGCCTTCCTGTTAGCTTTAACCTTAGGCTGGTGTGGCTGATCTGTACGCCTCTCAGGCTAGAGGGAAGGGCTCGGCCGGGGTCACCTCAATCGATATCTCATCTGCAGGCTCTCCTAGCGGAAGTGATAGTATATTGGAACATGGTAATGGGCCTTGTCTAGTGGAAGAGGCTAATCTTCCCCAGCTGGCCAGGATCACGGCAGGTGTCCAGCTTTCTCTCTCCCAGCTACCCCAGGGCCTTGCTGCTCACAGAAGAACAGACATTTTTCTTTAAAGCGCCAGCAGCCTAATTTGTTGCTGGTGACTTCCGGCCAGGGCAGAATGAACACACATGCAGCCCCTTGACAAATAGACTGAGTATTTCCACCTTCTGCCTGCCCACTGAGAGTCACGACGGGGAGGGCTGGGGTGAAAGCAAGCACCCTACATGACAGCACTGTGGGCCACGCCTGGCCCTTACCTGAACAACACTGCGCTCCCAGGTGAAGGCGCCTTGCAGATACAACTGATCCAGTGCCCCAGAGCATGCTGGGCAGCCTCCATAGCAAAAAATGTGCTTTGCTGAACGGCCCATCAGAGCATGGACAGTCTCCTTCAGAAAGACTCCTACGTAACGAAAAAGGAGCTAGTGAAGCTTACCTTGTTTCCTAAAGTGCTTTGAGCTTCTGGGGTGGGAAAAGCCTGCAGTAGAGTTGCTGAGTGTTATTATTAGCTCTTTCTGACCTGACGGAAGTCTGGCAACCTCTGTGCACTCACGACTAGATTGTAAATAGGTTTTTCAGTGCAGGGACCACGTTGTTGTAGATGTTCCCACAGGGTGCAGTGCAATCAATTCTGGAGCTGCTACTGGAACATGAAAAATAATAATAGCACACAACAGCTTCTTGGCAAACATTTCAAAAGATTTAAGGGGCTTGGGAATCAAAGCTGATTTTCAAGAGTGACTTAGGAGCCCAAATGCCATTGACTTTCAGGTGCCCCCTCTGAAAATGGGACTGAGGCACCTGCGTGACTTGGATGTGTTTAAAATGTTACCATCCATCTAATGCCCATTGGTTGCATCTGCCCTGGGAAAAATGGCCCCACGTGGTTAAAGGGGGCGCAAGAGATGCCCTGTGCCTTGCCACTCAGCGTGGTTATTAAATGTATTTATACGTTTCTACAAGCATGCAATACCCCGGTGTGGTTGGGTGCATTTAGCCAGAGGCTTCCCAGGCGAGCGAGGCGATGGGCATCTTTGGAAACCCCTTAACAACAAGGTGGCTTTGTCTAAGCGTTTAACAAGGATCGCTCTTGCTTCTCCCTGGGAGTTTCCCAAAGCCGGGGCTGGGAGGCCTGAAAGAGACCATTATGTTCTTTCCTGGGACACGCTGCCATGGGCGGTAGAGGGAGAAGGCTGGCTGGGATCAGAAAGACACAAGGGCAGATATGCACACCCATTACAAAAGGCTGCCCCGAGGGGACAGACAGTCACAGCTCAGCTGCGGCAAAGAAAGAGACAAGAGGGCTACACAGGAGGCTGGAAATGCAGAGCTGGGAAGTCCATCTGGTCACTCAATAGCAGTGGTCAGTGACCTACTGCTACGTTGTGAGAGCTTCCTTCTGGCCTGCCCCCACCCCCAGCCATTGGGGGGGAATGAGAGACTTGGTTATTTGCAGAAGGCTGCAAAAGGGCCAGGTATGTGGCGTTGGCCTCCGGTAACTGGAGACTCTAGATGTTAAGAGCTCCTCTGCCCTCCTGGCTCATTTACTCTGCAGCTCCGATTCACAGTGAAAATAGCTGCAAGAAGAGGTTGTCGGGGTGACCTGCCTGGTCACCTGAGCTCCATCCGTGGGGTCGCCCTCACCTGGCCCTCTTTTCCTCCCACCCCACCTATAACCGCTGGCTCCAGCCCACAGGATTATGGGAAAACCTTTCCTACTAGCAGGTGTTTCTTCAGGGGTTGTCTCTGTTGGGGGTGGGTGGGTGATGAAAGGACCAAGCCAAGGAAAAGCAGCTCTCCATGTCTTTGTGGAGGGTGATCAAATGGCAGCCAGCCCTAGTGCTCACACCTTCCTCCACACAAAGAGCCCAGAGCACTCAGCAGGTTTCATCAAGTGTATTGCAAACTCAAACCAGACAGTGCTTTCCCCAGGGACGCAGTGGCAAATAAAAGAAGTGGGTGAACTAATCTAAACTAAATGCCATAGTCCCCAAATGACGTACCCAATTTTACTCACATCCACGCCACTGACTTCATCCATGCAGCTGCGGTTAAGGTAGAAGGAGGCGGGAGTGGAACAGAGCACAGCAACACAGCCACGCAACCCATGGGAAGAAGCAGATGGTGCCCAGCTGACGCTGCAAGGAGAATGTTATTATTGAACTTCGCAGCCACTCGAGTACAAGGGGTGGCGCCCGGCTCATCAGGAAAAAGTGCCGGGAGCTTTAATGCCCACCAGTCATGCGCTGGAAGATTGCTGTAAGGTGGGGTTAACCAGCTAAAATAAAGTTAAGCTCGCTCTGGCTGTAACGAGTTTGTCTTGTGGCCTGTGAGGGCCAAAACCATTATATCCATGCAGCTGAGCGTCCACATTTGTGTGACCATGCGCCTTTCCAGAAGGCACGTTCTTAAGCAGTCTCCAGAGGGAGCCACATCTTAAATGGTTCCCGGAGAGGAGCAGGAGTGGGACTCAGGCACTTGGCTTGGGGATGAATGAAGTTCTTTGAGTAGCAAACAACGGGGAGGCCAAGGGTATAGGGACTGGGGAGCAACAGTGAGGGGAGCGAGTCTAGGAGTGGTGAGCACCAAGTTCAATTTCTGACTTGGCTACAAGTTTCCTGTGTGACCTGGGGCAAGTCACTGAGTTGCTCCATGCCTCAGTTTCCCAGGCATACAGTGGGGATAACCATACAGCCCTACCTCCCAGGCTATGGTCCCTCTAAGCTGTGCGCGTGTGTGCGCGCACACAGGTTGTGAAACCTGCACACACAACAAAATAGCATGTGCACAAAAAAAAATTCAACAGTGCTAATATTTTTATGTTACTTTTAAGAAGGTGATTTCAAGTAGCATGTTTCAAGTAAGGGTTTGTAATTTATAAAATCATTTCCATCACCATATCAAAGTAAAAGTTAGACATTATTTGCATCATACACACTTACTTTGTTGCACTCACAGGTTTGACCACACTCACTGGAGTGCACACAAATCTGGATGCTGGTTCCAAAAATTTGCACAAAAGAAATTTTTTGCGCACACAGCCTATAAAAAATTAGAGGGAACATTGCTCCCAGGGGTGTTGTGAGGGTAAATATTGCTGTAAGAGCTACTGAGGGCCAACATGCTACATGAGCTACAATCATTTTCAAAAGAACTGTAAGGGGCAAGGAGCTTACACCTCCCAGAAAGTCATTGAGGCCAAGGATCCTAAGTCACTTGGTGCTTTTGAGCAATCTTCTCTTTGTTTTACAGTAAGTTAAAGAGGAGAACCCGGCCCTGCTGCATCAGCCACCTCGCACCTCGGCTCAGCAGGCCGTTCGTCGCTGTGTATTGGCTGATGTACTCGGAGCCCCCTTGGTCTGGTGGTGGGGCGGATCTGTGTGCCTGCTGCAACTGGCAGGACTTTGCCAGATGGGCCAGAATCAGCTGGAACTGGGTGTGGTGGGCAATGGCCATGGGCCATACTCCTTGGTGCTACCTGACATCCCTTCCCTTGCAGGCAAGCAGCCAGGCGGGCCACACCCCGCGTCACTCTTCATCAGTGCAACCAATGGGAACGCAAGGGCAGGGGGAGGCGTGTATAAATTGGAGGAGCATCCCCACTCTGCTCAGGCTGGAGAGCTCAGTGCAATGCAAGGCTAGACTGGGCTGCTGGAAAGAGAGCATTGACCACGTGTGTTGGCTTGTGACGGCAGATCCCTCACCCTTGGAGAAGGAGCTAAGGCCTGGACTGGTGCTCATTGCAGACTGGTGCTGCACAGGCTCAAGGAAAGTTTGAGAGCTTGTTTTCTGGCCTTGCAGGCTGTGCTGTGCCCTGTGGCAGATGTGGAGGTCACTGCCAGCAGCTGAGGAGGGGAAAGCCCACCCTCCCAGAGAAGGCAGCTGAGGGAGCTTAGGTATGTGCAGATGCCTAATTACACTTTCCCCTGTTACTCCTGTGGCATAAGGGGCAGGGGGTAGCAATCTACACTCTGGGCTTCCAGCTGGAAGGGCAGGGCCAGCCCAAGTGTTTTTGGCAAGCTACAACTTTGTGCCCTTTTCCCCAAGTTTTATAAGAGAGAATATTTTTTTTTCCAAGTAGCTCAAATTCAATTCTGTCTAATTTGGTGCCCCCTCAAAAGCCTGGCACCCTAGGCAACTCCCTAGTTCACCTATATGACTGGGCCAGCCCTGCGTAAGGACCCATATCACAAATCGCTGCACTTGTCCTGCACAGTTCACTGGCTTTCTTAATAGCGCTCGACTGTCTGCTAACACTGAGCCGGTCCTGTGCAGCTGCCTGGGCCTGCATATCCGTACCCCGATGCTGCGCTACCGATAGCCCTATAGCCAATTGCATGCATTCCTCCTCATCTCCACGCGCAGGATTGCACACTCCCCTGCAGCTGCCCTGGCAGAGAAAGGTTGGCACTAAAGGAAGAAGAGACCTTCCCAGGCCGGCGTGCACCTGCTAACGTTAGCTAGGGCTGTGTTTGACCCTGGCAGTGTGCTGTAGGGGGTCCTGCTCTGGAGTAGGAGCTACCTCCGCAGCAATAGTAGATTTTGAGAGAGGTCTGACAGCCTGGAGGCCTTCCTCCACGTGTGCCTGCAGCATCCTCCAGCACCGCCCTGAGCTGGGCTCACACAGTCTGGGATAGGTTAAGAGCGATTCTTCTTCTTTCTTAATGAGTCAAGCTGAAATATCAACGTACCAGGCCTCTTCTTTTCTTTCTACCCCCCCGCCACCATCTGCCCTGCACGCACACAGCATCCTCTTCTGCCCCAACCCCACTGCTGCCCCTTGCCCGCAGAGGGACCACAACACAGATTTACTGTCACACGTTAAAACCGTGTTTTAGCAGGGGTCAGCATGTCATGGCAGCCCCGTATCGATTTGGTTTTAGCTCCCCTTGGCTGAAGCACTTTGGCCTCAGGCTGTAGGAGTTGTATCAAGCGTCACAAGTCCGTGCCACTTTCTGTTCCCCATCCTGAGCCCTCCGGGTGTGGGGGCAGATGACGGAGGGAAAAACCGCCACCAAATATAATTTCTGCTGCCAGGCACTGAGGAAGTTTAAATCGTGGCTGCCGGGTGAGCTGCCAGCTGGCCCGCTGAACTCCTGACCTCGGCAGGAGATGTAATGCGTCTCCCTGGTTTAGCTCGATCAATAGCTCCATCAAAAATAAGCTGCATGAGGAAAGAATGAGGGGCTCTCCGCAGTCCCACCCTGGCCTCTGCTTGTTTGCAAGCCTGAACCATAAACCTCCCCACTGGTTTCTGTGCTTGGTTTAGCCGTTTTCTCTGCAGGGCTCTGGAATGGGAAGGTTGGCAAGCTGGGGGTGGCTGGGAAGTCCCAGACGTGGCTTTTTTTGTAGGAATCTGGAGCGTGCAGGCCTTCAGTTCTGGGCCAGGAAAGCCTTCAAGCTCTGGTGGCTTCAAAGCTCAACTGGCTACTGTAGACCATGCTTGGCTCCCACCCCTGAGATGCCAAGATGCTGTGCATAGATGACGCCTCTTCTCTCTAAAAGTCTACTTTAGCCTCTGACGTAGACTGATCGTTGCCTGCAGTGTGGGCTCCAGGCATGTGCACTTTGGATGCTTCCCCTCACAAAACCTATAAGCCCTCTCCCTTATGGAAATACCTTTTAGCATTTACTAGAACACAGCATCTTTTCTGAAGTTTCTTTGGACCATCCCACAGAATTTAACAGCGATTTCTGCCCCTTTCACAGCAGTCTGCAGGCTCACGCAAAAGCTAGGCCAAGAAGAATCTCACATCTCTATTAAATTCCTTACGCTTTCAGAGACGTTTCTGTACAACCTGAAGATGATGATATGAGGGTACTTGGTTCTCCCAGGAGTGCAGGGCCTGGACTTGATGACTTCTTATGCATGGTTCCTTCCCGTTTCTGTGATTGTATGTTTTGAGTCTCCAGCATCTAGCACGATGGGGTTTGGGGCTGCAGCTCAGCTGCCAAGCCACCACTCCAGTTCAAATACCAATGACTAATAATGTATGTTATGGATTGTACAGCACATGAAGTGCTCCAAGAGCTTCTGGTTTGATTTTCCATTTCTTTGAACTCCTGTTGGTGGTTGGAGAAATTACTGAGTGGACTCCTCTGACTGGGCTCATTCAAGAGATCAGCCTAAATAACTTGGCTTATTCAGCCCGGACATCTAGGAATCGCTACTCAGGTCTAGGGAACATTTTCAATCTAAGCAACAAAATGGACCCAGCACTGACCAAGGACTCCTTTACACACTGCAATGGGTAGTCCTTGCGTGCAGATGAAGTTCCCTGTGGAAAATGGTTGCCAACTCGTGCAGCTTCCCTTCCCCATCCCCTGCCACGTGTCACCATAGTTGGTGCATTCCTTAAAGTCCCAGTTGCTGGACTCATGTGACAATGTAAGAATCTCCATTTTTTGTTTTTAAAAAGAAAGCTTCTTCCCCTCCCAGTGGCAGAGGAAAGCTTGAAAACCAGAGCTGCGGGCTCCTAAGGGCTCAGAAACCAGACAGTGAGAAAAAAGAACATGCCATTTATTTTAAATCCTACTTTTTAAACCAAGCTTTTCTTCATTTTTGGGACCTGATGTAGGATTTTTAGATATGGAGGGGTGGCAATGGCGGAAGGCCTGGCCAATGGGCACTGCTGCCTGTTTGCTCCAGCAAGACCAGAGAGGACCTCTGACCAAGGCTGTGCCATCTGCCACCTACGTTCCCCAGCTTGGGTAGACCTGATCTCACAGAGAATGGAAAAGGAGAGGCCTGGCCCTTGAGCAGAGCCATGTGAACCTGTCAGTGAAGAGCCTGCTACAAAACACTGAGCTTCTTGGTACCCTCTTTCGCTGGCACAAAATTGTGTCCTGGAAGACTTAATGTGCTGGTTCCTATTTCTTAAATCTATTCCACACTGGGGCCCCTCCACCTTTATAAGGTCTTCCCCTTCTCCACATCCCCAAAGGCCCCTGAAGCCAATATAGGGAGCCTCCATGGTCGTCCTCCTGTGAACCCCTGCACATTGGACTTTGCTCATGTATCTGACTCGAACAGGATTACTCATGTGAGCAACATTTTGTATGTTCCTGTCTTGAGTACCTCCTCCCAACTGGCTGAGCCATAAAGGAAGGGGGTTCAAAGTGCTTTCATTCACTGTGCAGAGCTAGGGTAAGAAGTCCCTGCCGTTGCTTCCTCTGTGGTGTTTGGCCATAACGTGAGTGAGTGTTTTGGGGCCGGAGCTGAAGGAAGTGGGGGAAAGAACCATCCTCACTGCATTAACCATTGGTTAATGAATGTGGTTCTTCATCTGCTGTGGGTGTTAAATAGCGAGGAAGCTGTACTACCCTCTGTCCTGGCCAGCCAAGCTGTTTTAGTGCTCGCAGAGAGGGAAATCAATAGACCAAAGGCCCTAAGTGCTGCTGCAGGCACATCACTTTATGCCAGGATTGAAGGGCAGGGTGGGCAAGGGACCAGGGGAGGTGGAAGAGGCCTCTCCCACACATCCCATGGTATTAGGGTGGGGATGCTGGAAGCTAAGAAGTGACTTCACTTCCCTCCTTCATTTGGGCCAGCTGTGTATCTTGCTGACATCTGGACAGTGCTGGGGCGGGGAGAAGTTAAGTACCCATAAGAGCCCTCTTGTTTTGTGAAAGGTTAATACTGCAGGAACCTCCTCCACTAAGCACAAAACCATGGCTTTTTTTTTTCAGATGTGTACAAGGCTGGTGCCCAGGAGTCCCTGCTGGCAGTGTGGCTATCCTTCACTGGATGCAGGCCACATCTAGGCCAGGTGATCTAATGTGCAGAGTGGTCGCACAACCCAGCATGGCAGGCCTTTTCAGGCTGCAGTAACACAAGCCGATTGCCTTCCTGCAAGAAAGCCAGGTCTGTGGTGGGCCCAGGGGCCTCGCACTGCAGTGACCTGTGAATACAAAGCCTTGTGAAGGCCATGGCACAGAGCTCCCTTCAGCAGAGCTGTCGAATGGGATGCAGAGAAATGGTAATGACCAGAGAGGCCTGTCCATGCAATGAAATGGGGCTGGTCCTTCACCAGAGCCAAAGAGCATGCTGGACCCAGCCTGACAGGTCCCGGATGAGGGCCTCGCATTGCCAATTCTCACATTCTTGGCTTGAGGGCTGGATTTCTCTCCTCTGTCTCCCTGTTCCTCTTTCTAGGGGGCACCAAGACGTCGCCATCTTGGCCACTAAATCGCA
This sequence comes from Podocnemis expansa, assembly GCA_007922195.1. Classification (NCBI taxonomy): domain Eukaryota; kingdom Metazoa; phylum Chordata; order Testudines; family Podocnemididae; genus Podocnemis; species Podocnemis expansa. The sequence continues at coordinate 11,964,327 of ML682047.1, forward strand.
CCTTGGCCACAGTTCAGAATAGCCTTGGGAAGAGGACAGGTATTACAGGCTTTGGCAATATTGCCCATGCCACTGGGCTGCAATATTTGCTCTCTGCCACCTTCAGCAAGCTGACTCGGCAAACCTATCTATTTGGACACCCCTTGCCCAACTTCATGGTTCGTGCTCCTCCCACTTGGCTACAGGAGATTCACAGTGATGGCTTGGCGTGAGTGAATGGTCTCGCTCAGCTCCCCTGCTGAGATGCAGGGTGGGTGAGGTGAGAAGGCACAAATCATAGAAACTGGCAGGAACCCTGAGAGGTCATTGAGTCCAGTCCCCTGTACTCACGGCAGGACCAAGTACCCTCTTAAATCATCCCTGGGAGGTGCTTGTCTAACCTGCTCTTAAACACTTCCATTGATGGCAATGTCACAACCTGCCTAGGCAACTAATTCCAGTGGTTAATCACCCTGACAGGATTTTTTTCCTAATGTCCAACCTAAATGTCCTTTGCTGTAATTTAAGCCCATTGCTTCTTGTTCTTTCCTCAGCAGTTAAGGAGAACAATTTTTCTCCCTCTTCCTTGTGACAGTCTTTTAGGTACTTGAAACTGTTATGTCCCCTCTGAGTGTCCTCTTTTCCAGACTAAACAAACCCAGCTCTTTCAATCTTCCCCCAGAAGTCAAGTGCTCCGGACCTATAATCATTCACATTGCTCGTCTCTGGACTTCCTCCAGTTAGTCCACACTTTTCCTGAAGTGTGGCACCCAGAAATGGCCACAGTCGTCCATATGAGGCCTAATCAGGGCTGAGTAGAGTGGAAGAATTACTTTTTGTGTCTTACTCCTGTTAATGCATTCCAGAATGATGTTTCCATTTTTTACAACAGTTTTACACTATTGATGCATATTTTGCCAGTGGTCCACTATGACACCCAGATCCCTTTCCGTAGTACTCCTTCCTAGGCAGTCATTGCCCATTTTGTGTATGTGCAATGGATTGTGCTTTCCTAAGTGGAGTACTTTGCACTTGTCTTTATTGACTTCCATTCTGTTTACCTCAGACCATTTCACCGATTTGGCCAAATAATTTTGAATCGTGATCCTATCTTCCAATGCACTTGAAACCCCTCCCAGCTTGGTGTCATTGGCAAACTTTATAAGTGTACTCTCTATGCCATCATCTAAATCATTGATGAAAATAGTGAACAGAACCTGATTCAGAATCAGTCTCTGTAGTACCCAGCTCGTTATGCCCTTCAGCATGAAATCAACCTGTCCTCCACCCAGATTTCTAGCCTGGCCAGTGGTACAAGTCTGGAAACGTGAGGACCCTGACAGCCAGGAGTGACCTCAATGCTGATCTTTTCATTGACTTCAACATGCCCGGGACTGCACCCTGGACAAGTATCATTCCTCCAGCTCTGTTTCTTCCCCCTACAGGCCTCCAGCCTTTGCTGAAATCCTTCGCAGCTAGTCTGGCATCATCTGCAAGCAGAGGAGTCCAGTGCACTGTGACACCCCTCCGACCAGTTAGCAGATGTGACCAAAGCAGTGGATTGGGTTTCCGTGGCGAGCGTGATGGACACAACAGACCCATTCTGCACTTCTGTGTAACTTCAGGAAATAGGGCAGTTGCTGGGGTCAGGTGAATGGGAGCTAAAGGTGGTCAGGAGGCCTGATTTTGGGTATTTTAACCTTCCTGTGAGCCAACCTGAGGCTGACTGCATTGGTAGAAGGTAGCTGGAGGCTCTACCTGCAACTGCAGATTCCGCTTTTCAGTCTTTCTTGCTATTTACCAGTGATTTTTGTCCTTGGCCGGCTTAACGGCTGAAAGCGATTGTATTATATCACATGTAGGCAGCTATCAAAGGGAGAGTGGCACACATTCTGCTGGGAACAATGCATGAGTTTGCTAATTCTGTTATATTTCATTGGCGCTTGGGTCCCATCTGGTTGCCACAGTTTGCTCCAATGTCTCCTGCCATTATGCTACCACTTGCCTGTCTGAATTATTCTCTCTTCCTTCCCCCACTCGCCTTCTAGCTTTTTATTTTTGATTTTCCCAAAAGCTGAGCAGAACCTGCTCAATAGCGGGATGTCAGATGTGTTCAAAACAGACCAATAAAACCTAATGCATTTCCCTCCTTTGTCTGTCAATCTCTCTAGTGCCTAACATTTTCCTCTCAGAAAGCCACTTAACACACATCAGCAACAATCCTACACAAAACAGCCACTTGTTGGCTAATTGTGCTGGGTACCTACCCACTCTAGAGCTCTCTTTCTCGTTCTGCTTTTGGGAGGCCCAATCCTGTGGGGAGCTGATGGGTTCTCAGCATGCTCAGCTCCTAGCAGCAGTAAATGGGAGCTGAGGATGCGCAGCACCTCTCTGGTTGCTCTCAGCACCTTGCAGAATCAGTCGCTTTACTTCAGTCCGTGTAGATGCTGACAAGGAAAGATTTGCTGATTTAATTGGGAGCTGTGGGTTCTAACGCTGGGCATGTCAGTCTCTGCTCTGGGCCCCTTAAAGATGGCCTAGTACAAGGATCTCAAACTCAAATCACCATGAGGGCCACATGAGAACTAGGAGAGGGCTGCATGAGGGTTAGTACAGTAGCCTGAGGGCTGCACCCCTGAAACCTTTCCATACAATGATATTGCAAATATCGGTAACGATCGTGTCATTGCAGGCCGCAGGAAATAGCGTTAGGGGCCGCATGTGGCCCACGGACTGCGTGTTTGAGACCCCTGGCCTAGTATTTAAGTTCGTGTCTTGTGTTTTTGCTTCTTTAATATGTATAAAGATGACTTGAAAGTGTCTGTATGTTGGTAAACCAAACAAGGAGTCCTGTGGCACTTGAAGACTAACGAATTTATTTGTTGCATGAGCTTTCATGGGAGAAAATCCCACTTTGTCAGACACTTTGAAGATGTTTGTAGTATCCTCTCTGCTTGCTTTTTGTTCATGGCTGGCCAACTCTGTTTTCCAGGAAGCCTCCATGAACAATAGAAGAGTTGGTGACATTGCACATGCCCAGGCCATATCCATCTTCAGCACAGACAGTGATATTGGCAGCATCTGCAGGGGGAGTTCTGGGAGCTGGAGGCAGGCCTTGCACTGTGGAACTCATTGCTGCAGGAGATCAGGGTGAGCCCAAGGTGCTTTATCCATAGATGGATCAGATACGTTCACCCAAGCTGCTCTTTAATAACAATGAGTGCCTTTCCCAGAGAGGCCAACCCCACCAACTCAGCAGAAGGATGTCTGGTCTGATCCTTGCAGAGGGAGTTTTTTGTTCTGTGTCTAACACTTAGATACCATGGGGTCAGGCTCATTATGAGCTCATGGCCTAGGGATTTGGAGATTGTGTAGGGGAGCAGGTTGGGTCAGGTGCTGGGTGGGAAGGAAATATGTACTCTCTCGGGGCTGTAAATCAAGAGAAAGTAAAAGAGGTGTGAAGGACAGGAAAGCAAGGCCAGCTCTGTGACACAGGTGTGGATCCAGCGCAATGGTGAGCGTCAGTTGGGTTGTTTGGTGGCCTGTGTTTGAAATGACTGGTGGGTGTCAGGCCTGTTCCTAATGGACAAGGGTCCAAACTACAGAAATCCCCCCCACCCCAGCTGAGCCCTTTGGGGCAGACTCAGAGGAGAAGTCAAGGGCTCAATTAGCTGAGTTCTGCTCTAGCCTGTAGCGGTGGCCCTACTGAACTTGACAGCCAGAGTCGAGGTGTGTTTGAAGGTCTGCTGTTACTGCTGATCATGCTGTACTTGTTTCAGTGGCTAAGGAGAGGATTTCAGCTTCCAGAGCCTGTTAATCTGGCAGCAAATCGCCCTGCTGGGTTCATTGTAAGCTGAAAAATATTCATGTGGGGTGCATTGATTACTTTTCCCCCAAGAGAGATTTTTTTTTTCCCCATTTGGGATTCATTGTAGTTGCCGGCGCCCCAGCAAACTGTGGCCAAAGCCCTCAGCCCAGAGCGCTGGCTGTTTTCCAAGCACAGACAATGCCACCAGGGAACGAGGGATTGGGTCGCATGTGGTCCTAGCCATCCTGACCTTTGTCTTGTGGGACTCTTTCAAAATTGGGGAGGGAAACTGCTAACAACCCCACCCGACATGTAAATTTCCTTGCAAAATGCAACATGGATCTGCACTGACCAATAAATCTGAAAGCAGGCAGGGACAATGTGAAAGCCGCCAAACTCAAGCCTCAGCCAACTGGCTACCGCTCAGCAGATGGGAATGCAGCCCAAAATACCCCATTAGGGAGCATCTCTGTTGGGTAATGCACACCTGGCTTTTCACGCGCCAGCCACTGCAAGATGTGTTAATGTTGCATGGAGGCAGCAATGAGAGGGTTTTAAACCTCCTCCCCCACACCCCTTTGTCTGTAGTAGTGTCTTGAGGAAACTGTTTGGCAAGGAAGCCGTGTGGCAGTCTGGTTCTGTAATTCTGGTGTGCGTCTGCTGCTGTCGCCCGCTCATACCTCATTCCCCCAGTGAGTGCGAAAAGAGTAGGCGACCGGAAAGTCAGGGCCATATCCCACGCTCTACAGCTGTGGGCACGTCGCCTAGGGACAAACTAGTGTGTGATTTTAGATGTCTCCTCTACTGGGTGCCCAATGGGAGACAGCTGAGGACTGATTTTTCTAAAGTACTCCAAACCCAATGTGCTGAGTGAGCTCTTCAGAAAACTTAGCTGCTTCTGTGGTGGGCTAAATGGGAGCTCGGCTCTTTTGAAAATGTGGATCTTAGAGCCTGACATTCACTATAGCCAAACCTCTGCACTCCTCCTGACATCATGAGGGGGTCAGGCGTGATCAGACCCTGTGATGAACAGGCTCAGCCTGCGTGCCCAAAACTTGGGGTGTGTTGAAAAAGGCAGGCTTTAATCTCATGGTCGCACCATTTCTGATTGTCCTGCCTGCACCTTGTGAGGCTTGCTTCAGTGATATAGGTGAAGTGCTTTGAGGTCCTGGAGGGCACCTAGGATGAGCAGCACGCAAGAGAACTCTTCAGTTTAGAACCAGCAAAGAGAAGACACGGGGCAGGATTTTCAAAGACATTCATCTTAATGGCTATTGTGTGCCACAACCCTTCAATGGCTTTGTACAATTAGTTCTGATCATAAGAAAATCACACTTTGCCACACACCAAACGGCTGAGGAGATGGGGCTGGTAGGCCCCCACCATGGAAGGGCATGGTACAATAGAGCTGAGGATGGTAGGACAATGGGGACATGGGGCAGAAATGGAGAGCAGCATTGTGGTGATGGAGTGGTGGGGCAAGAGCAGTGAGGTGCAGGCCTGGAGGAAACACTGGGGTGGATGGGGTGTGGGAAGGAAGCACCCAGGGATGGGGTGGGCCATAGTGTGAAAGGGAGCTGGGGTGTGAAATGGAGGGATAGGGCACTGGAAGAAGTCCTTAGGAGTGGTGAGGTTGTAGGGAACAGAGCAGGAGTGGGGAAGGGCACATAGAGTGGGGACACACAAGAATTCAAACAAACCTGCTTTGCTTTCTAGGTTGCTGACAGCCTGGTGGCAGCCACGGCTCCAGACACCACTCTCCGCTTGGCGACAGCTCCACAACATCCCCGTCGCTGCACTCCATCCCCAGCTCTGGGTTCTCCCAGGCATGGCATCTTCAGAGCATGCTACAGAGCCCAGCTCGTTTGGACCCGGGTCTGCATTTACGGTGGATAAAATCTCCACTCAGGGGATGGTCTGGCAAAGCAGCTGCGGTCATCCACTTCATGGGCCTCCTCCGCCCACCGAACGTCAGAGAGCCGGTCACCACTCCTGTCAGGAAGGAAGGGGTTAAACCAGTGCCAGCAGAAATCAAAGGATTACAGGTTTGTTGGGGGACTGTCCCATCTGTCTCACATGCACAGAAAGATGCACTCCGAATATCTCTGGCCTGGACTGTCTGTGAGGAGCCCACTATATTAGACCTCCGCTAGGAGAGACAAGCAGCAGCAAAGGGCAGCTGTCAGGGAACTAATTTCTGTTTGTTCCAATTCCTGGGACTCGCTCCTCAGCAGCACTTAACTAGCAGTTCTAGCTACTGGGCCCATTTTGCATCCTCCTCCTCCCACTGCTGTCCTTCCATCTTTAAACATACAGAGCTCTTTCCAGCCTGCTGCCTCCTCCACTCAGCAGCCCTGCTTTGCTCCTGCGGGTTGACATTCTCCTGACAACGACTTGGCCTTTGCTAGGGCTCCTGCAGGGAAAGCGTGCTTGTGCCGAGAGCTGTGCATTAATGCCCAGATGTTTGGCTACTATCGTATGGCTGCACCTCGCCCTGAGGTCCCCATTCCTGCTGAGGCCCCTCACAGCTCACAAATGCATGGAGAGACTTTCCACAGAAGACACGTTCACACTCCCTCAGCTGTGCTTCCAGCCAGGCACGTCTGGTTGAAGTCGCACTCTCACACACCCTCTCATCACCATGGATGCGTGGAGATGCCCAGTCCCCTGCAATTGCAACTGTGCAGTCCCACGTACCCACGTGTGAACCCTCACTGCTACCCATGTGAAAAGTTATAGATTTTAAGGCCAGAGGTGAGCGTCTATTGTATGGCCTATGTTATACAGGGGATCATGACGTCTCTGTCATAATTCTCCCTCCAAATACAACAGCTGTGGTTGAACAAGGAGAGCATGTCTCAGAAAAAAATCTGACTTTGATTTTAAAAATCGACAGTGATAGATTCTCTACTACAAGTGTTTGAGTTAATCGCCCTTCCTGTTAAAAATGTTTCTTATTTCCAAGCTGAACTTGTCTAGCTTCAGCTTCCAGATGCTGGCTTTTATCAGCCTTTCATCTGCTAGCTTGAAGAGCCCTCTCTTACAATACATCTGCTCCCCAGGTTAGCATCACGATGGGTGAGGTAATATCTTTTATTGGCTCAACTTTCTGTTGTGAAAAAGACAGTTTTTTCACTACACAGAGTTTATAGACTGTGATTCAGTCATCTCCCTGACAGTTAAGGTCCTTCATACTGTGTGTAAGGCATGTTTTCCAGGCCTTTGATCATGCTTGCAGATCTTCTTGAATTGTGGGGAACAGAACATGGTATTACAATATCCATAGATCATCTTTCTTGGGTCCAACCTGTATGCTGGTAGTTACTAAGGTAGATGAGGCTTGCTGACTTCCTCTGTCCCCACCCTCCATCCCCACATAGCAGCAAAGTGCCTGGTAAAGAGACCAGTTACCATAATCGCCATAGTGGCCCATTGGTTTCACCCCCAGACCAAGTTTGAGTCGAACCCCCTGAAATAAGTCAATTTGGGAGGGTTTAAGCAGGAAAATGTTATCAGTTATGCAGATATAATTACAGCATTTTAACCCACATGTCAAAGGTTTTATTCTGAGTGCCTTTCTTTGGTTTATCCTAACCCTCTTCTGGGGCAACATAAGCAAAACGGAGAAACATAAGCAACTGGGACAAGGTGCCCACCTGACAGACGGGTTACGTGTTTTATTTTATGTTGAAGTAACACCTGAGCACCCCAATCATTGGCCAGGATCCCAATGTGAGAGTGTTGTCCAACCACAAAATAAAAAGACCGTCCCTGATCTGAGGCACTTGCAATCTAAATAATACCATTTAATTACATTGCTTTATGTCATGCCTTTGATTGTACCGTAAAAACATTCGCAGGTAGGCAAGGCCCTAGCAAAGAACTGTTGGTAAACATTGTTTTTAAGGCTGGGGAAGGAAGGATAACTGTGGCTGTGACAGGCAGAGAGGGCTGCTGAAGAATGGGTCATGGTGGAGATGGCTCTGCTGCTAAAGTCAATAAAGAAAGGTGATGGGGAGATCGGGAAGGAGCTCACCCTTAGATCTAGTGCTCTTATTCCTCACCAACTTTTAGACAAGGGCCCATCCCACATACCCAGGACAATCCTGGTTTTCACAGCTCCCTCAAACCTAACACAGAGCAAAAAAGACGTCCTGGGTTTGGTGGCACCTGACCCTCATTTGTGATATTATAGCTTCCCATTGGGCTGCCACCTCCCAGAATGGCACCTCACATCACCGTGTGGGATTAACAGGAGGATTTCCCAGTTCTGTGACGTTCCAAAGGGGCAGCCATGTTAGTCTAGTTCACCAAACCAAGCAAGGAGCCCTGTGGCATGTAAAGACTAACAGATTTATTTAATGCATGCGTTTCATGGGAGAAAATCCCACTTTGTCAGATGACTTTTTGCTGCCAAAGAGAGAGTAGAAGGAAAAGAAAGAAGAAGCGATTGCTTCTTTTGGGGGGGCCTCCACTTGGTACAAACTGCCTTTGTTGTTCTGTTCATGGCAGCATCCACAGGCCTAAGCAAAAAATGGCTCCATTGTTTTCATGTATCTAATGAACAACAGTCCCTCCCCCATAAGCTGACATCCTAAACAAACAACATTGACAAAGGGTGGGAAAAGAAAATGAGGCACAGACCAGGGCCCTTGCTAGCTCAGGGTCACCACTTCCCTCAGAGGAGGTGAGATTTTATGAGGGAAGCCAGTAGAGGAGCTGAAAGCAGACGGTTAAATCTGAGGACTTTGGACATTTGGGTTTGTTCTGATTTATTTCTTTTAAGCTAATTCAACAACTGAGTCCATGAGTTTTCCAGATCTCCTCAGCCCTGCCAGAGCAAGCCTGGCCAGCTACTTTGGGAGCCCTCCTTCTCCCCAGGCCTACCACTCCCTGGGTTACGGGCTACATTTTCCTGAGGTGGTAGTTTTGGGTCAGCTATTTGATGCTCGTGCCTGTATGCGTTAGACTGTATCTGAGTTTTCCTATATCTGACAGCCCTTGGTAGTGTCCCTTTTTTGGAAGAGACAGCACTGGGGTGGATGGGCCACCCCTACAAAGATGGGGAGACCCTGGGTGCTAAGGAGCTGTGAGCTCTTCTGCAGCCACTACTCACACGTTGTTTCTCTCCTTCAGGACAGCGGCTTGGCTAAATAACCATTCTGTCGCGGTCCGTGTTCCCGTACTAGTCCTGGCAACAAAAGCCAGGGCTGAGGTGGTCACTAGAGTTTCTCAGCTGTTATTTATACTGCCTCATGTCCTCCCCTCAGCGTCCATCCTCACAGGGCCTCCCCCTGAGAGAAGCTGGGGCTGGGCTTAGCCACGAGGTGGCTGCCACCACTATTTCCACAGCATCCCCACAGTGCCGCTTTTGCCGCCAGGTAATCAAAACAAACACTTCTGCAGATAAATGCATTGCGGCGGTGCTCACAATAAATAACTAATTTCTCCCCACATGATCTCAAGGAGCAGGAGCCGCATGAATAGCGGAGCCCAGCGGCGGTCTGACTGGACTCCCTGGTGTGGTAATTCTCAGTATGACAAACACAAGCCAAAGAAAAATGTTGAAAAATGGGCACTTCCCGCAGCCCTGAGCAAAGGAGCTATTGCAGGGTTTGGAAATAACCAAGGAGGAAAGAAGGAGAGGGAGGGATATTTTCTCATTGAGAACAAGTGAAGTGCCAAACAAGCCGCTATTATGGTAGCTTGAAGTGGTACGGGGAGGGGTGAACAGGGAGAGTGGGGAACATGGGAGAAATAGGGTGAAGGAGAAAAGATGGTGGAGGAAAGAGGAGGAAAGGAAGACGAAAGGGGGTGACTGGAAGACGTGTAAGGACGAGAGTGTGAGAATGGAGAGGGGGGAGAGAGCACGTGAGCGTGGGAAGGCACAGGAGAGACGATGGAGGGTGAGAAAGAGCAGAGAGCAAGAACTGGTGTGAATCTGCAGTGGTCAAAACTGCCACCCATTAGGCCATGCTTTCCTCACTAGCTGAGCTTTCATTTTGAAAGGTCCGTTTGCCCCCACTTTCCTCTGTTCTCTCACCACCTTCCCCCACCCCCCATAACCACCAGGGGGAGAAAAAAAGAAGGAAAGAAAGAAGGAAAACAAAATATCTACAGTTATCGAGAAAAATAGAGGCAAACATCCATAATTTTCTCTGTGGGGCTTTGCAGTAATTGAGCCATTTGGATAAAAATAAAGGCAGCAGGCCCTTTAGGTAAGACAAGCTTTTGCAATCCAAGAAGCCTGAATTATGCGTCTTGTATCACTTTAAATCCCCCGCCCCCTCACCCCCCTCTGTCTCCTCCATACGACACCAAACCACTTTTCCTTTTCTTTATTTTTTTAAGTATCCCTGTCAAATGTCCTCGGATGAGCAGAGAATTTCAGCTGTCACAACTAATTTCTCTCTTTCTCTCAATATGTGTTGGGGAAGGGGTATGTTTGGGGGGGAAGGCGGGGAGGCGGAGAGGGACGAAGGACTAGGGAGCTGCATCGTTGAATCACTCACGTCTGACTTTTTTTTTTCCTGATTACTACAAAAGGAAGATTTACATCAGAAATTTGTTTCTGGAAGTGTTTAAGGGCTGTAATTTCCTCCTTTTCAGTTGCAGTATGATGTTTTCTTATCGCCTAGCCTAGTTTTGCCCCTCCAACTCTGAGCTGTCAGCTTTGTCTGGGACCTGTTCACACAGGACAGACCCTGACTGAGGTTGCCACCACTGTGGCTCTGGTGAGTGTCGAGGAGCCTGTAACACTTTGGCTTGCCCACGGGCCCAACGCCCAGGCTGGTTGTCACCTCAGTGAAAACTGAAGGCTATCAGTGGGAGGTTTACACTAATGAAGAATGTGCTCCTCGTCTTAACCTTGTCCTTCTGCCCAGTGTTTTCTTCTGCTCCCCGTTCCCCTATCCTTTTTCTAGCCTGTGTGATCTTTTCTCCACTTGAAAACCCACAGAGCAAAACAATTCCTCCATAGCACAGCTTTACAGGTGTGGCTATGTGGCTGGCTGGCTGTCCGCCCTGTGTCTAGCTAGTGACTAAGCACAACGGGGATCTGGTCCAGGGCTGAGAATCTCAGGCACTCCTGCAATAGGCTCATCCTCGTCTTCCTCATCCCCAAACTGTGAGGAAGTCGATGGGGCCAGCTATGAAGGCAAGCAGAGCGTCATGCTGGCGGCTTCCATCCTGCAGCCCTCCTGGCAGCCTAAAAAAAGCACAAGGAGTGGTGGAGTAGTTAACATTGCTTTGAACGGTGTCCACCAATCCCCACTAGCCCCAATTTTTCCTGCGGTGGTGGAGAAGGTGCTTCAGAAAAAATCCTCTCCCTGACCACCCCCATTTTCCATGTGGCTGATAGTTTGTGAGATGTGAGAAGAGTACTGGCTACGTTCAGACGGGGAACAGGGTGTGTGTGTGTGTAATGAGGAGGCACAGCCACCCTCTCAGGTGGACAGGGGGACACTTGTGCTACCTCCTGGTGGGTGGAGCCAGGGTGTCCATGTTTTGCTGGAGCAGAGGGGTGGGGCAAGAAGGGGAAGTATAAAGGCAGGCCCGCTAACTCAGTTCTTAGGAATTTATCCAAGGAGAAGGAGGTCTCTCCTCTGATGCTGCCACCACCACCATTAGAGCTTGAACCTGACCCGGGACACCAAGGAGCAGGCACCTTATACCAGGGAGACGGTTGACCTCAAATCTCAGGCCTCCACACCAAAGCCCTGAGCCCTAGACATTTACTGCTCAGTGCTGCCTGTGAGCCATACACTGTGTTTGGTGCTCCTCCCTACCCAGCCTTGCCTAAGGGACAGACCGTTTGGTGCCCCACCCTGCCTGATGGCCTAGGGCAGCACCAGAGAGGGTTAATTTCCTGCTTGGAGCCTGCCTGCACAAGGGCGACAACACAGGGTCTCTCCCTCTCATACTGGCACACCTCCACAATGGGTAACAGCCTCCCCCTCCTTCAGACGTCTGCTTCTTTGCTCCTCTTTGGCACCAAAGCTCAGGTGATAACGGGCTCTTTATCCTAGTAGCACAAGAAGGCAGAACAAGAACCAATGCCTAGAAGTGGAAGCCAGAGGAACTCGTATTAGGAATAAAGCCCAGATTTTTTAGCAGTGAGGAGAGTGGAACAAACTGCCATGAGATAAGTTCCCAAAGGTAGCAGAATGCCAAGGGAAGTGGTGGAGTTTCTGTCTCCTGAAGTCTTCAAGTCAAGACCGGATATCTTGGAAGATGGACTTGAGCCAAATGCAAGTTACTGGGCTCCATACACGAATAACTGGATGAAACTCTGTGGCCCATACTATACAGGAGCAATGATCTCCAGCTGTAGTGAACTCTATGACTCCTGGCAAGGAAGGCAGCAGACAAATAGGTGATTCCCAAATACTCTCCTTCCATTTGGCTTATATGATCCCAGGAGTTGGGGGATTTAAAAAACCCATCCTATCTCAGTCTTTACTATTTATCTCCCCCAGTCGCAAGCCTTGCAGTAAAATCATGACAGTTAGCAGCATAGATTTTTTTATTAGCATAAAAGTCTAGGCTCCTTTGGTTACAGAAGCATGGCGGTCTTAAGAGCACGTCATTGCAGCCTCAGCCTGCTTTTATCAGAGGAAAAGTCAGGATCCTGCAGCTCTTTCTGATGAGAGCAGAGGATTGGCCTGTAGCTCGTTCAACGTTTCTCCCTCTGTCTTGCTCCAACAGAATACACTCTAAGGCAGTCATTTGGGGAGGGGTGCGGCCAGCAAATGATGAGCAAGACTGTGTGGGAGGCAAGCAGCTGTCCAGGAGGCAGGCAAGGCAACCGTACCAAGTGACAAAAGGTCGCGTGAGGCTGTATGGGAGGCGTGCAGCTGTACCGAAGCCACGTGAGTAGAGGGAGCAGTCTTGGAAGCTGTAGTTAGTGCTTGGCTGTGCAGGAGGCAAGTGACAACAGGTCGAGTGAGGTGGTGTCATGTAGGAGGTGGGAGACAGTTCTGCGTGTGGCTGCAGCTGCAGAGGTTTATGGGCAACTTGGTCTCATTGCTCTGAGGACTCGAGCTGGACCGTTGTCTCCAAAGCTGGAGTGTAGTGATGGGGTAAAGAACAGTGTGAAACTGTGCCCACCTCAGGAGCCATGGGGAAAGGGGGGAGGCGGATTCCCAAAGAGGTCATGGGAAAGGGTGACATGAGAACACGTCCCAAAGGCCACCGTGGTAAGCAGAACGGCTCTGACCTGGCGCAGGTGCTGTGTCTCTCCCTGGAGCTGAGAAGCGCTCACTATCAGTCAATCCCAAGCAGCTATTCTACATGGGAGACTGCCTTCCAGCTCCAGGCCTCGAACATAGCTGATGCCTGAAGCGTTCCTGTTCCCTGCCAGCCAGTCCCTTCCTTCCTGCTTCACAGAGGACTTTTCTTTCTGCATCTTCTGTTAATTAAAGGTGGGCTCAGTTAAATGTTCTGTTTCACCAAATAGCAGAGACCAAAGAGTTGCCACATTACATAGGCAAATCCCTTCCATGGTCTGAATTTATGCACGGTAACTAGAGATAGGCTCAGACCAAATCCAAGATCCAAATAGCCACTAACTCTGGTGGAATTTGGCACCAGATCTGAAATATGTGGCCCCTTTTTCTTATTAATATTTAATGTGTATTACACGTTTAATTACCACTAGTTTCAGCAGGGCAGCCATGTTAGTCTAATTCAGCAAAACAAATAAGGAGTCCTGTGTCACATTTAAAGACTAACCAATTTATTTATTTAATGAGCTTTTGTGGGAAAAAATCCCACATTGTCAGAAGCATTCATTCATTTCCCATATTGAACATTTACATTGTGGTCCCACCTAAATCAACAGAGCTCTGAAAATCTGCAAATATTCACATCATATCTGTGACTCTCTGCATCCACAGATGTGATGCAGATACCCGCAGACTATTTCTTGCTGATGCAGATGGGATGCAGAATCATGTATTTTTATCCATAGAGGGCTTTATAAATCAGCTCAGGCCCCCACTAGTAGGTAATGCACAAACATGCAGTAAAAGACGTTGTCTAGCCTTAAGAGCAGACAAGCTAAAAGATATTGATAATCATCATGGCAAAAAGAACAGCAAAGAACCCGACACCAGGTTTGGGTGTGAATGCTGAGATGGAGATGTTCTGTAATAATTTATGAGTGCTGTACGCTGGCCTAGTTATGGGGACTTTTTGGCATGATGGGATTGTAGTAACTGAACAGGAGTCTTCATGGAACAACCACAGGAAGGCCACGAGTGGCTGAAGATAGACACCTCTCAGCAACCGCCAAATGTTCAGGGCCAACTTCAGACCTATCAGCTTTGATGGTTTTGCCGCTTCTCCAGCTAGCTTACACCAAAGTGGCCCTTATTGTTCTGCTGGTTGGGAAGGAAAACATTTTTTGGCACCTTGGCCCCATGGCTGAGCATGAATAAATAATTTTTTTTTTTAAAGCCAGCCAATGAGAATAAGCAAAATAAAAAGAAGGCACAGGGAAATTGGTGCCCAAACCGGCAGCCCCTAGAGCCAGCCCAAGTTCAACAAAACTGGTTTGGACTGGGGCAGGAAAAGAGCTGGTGAACCTAGACGAGCAAAAGAACTTTGGCAAGATTAAAAAAGCCTTTTCCTCAGAGAGGGAATAGTTGTTTTAGAGAACGCCAGTAAGACACAGGTGCCTGGAGAAGCTAAGCCTGCCTGCGTCCCAGCACAGGATGGTAAGGCCTTAGGCAAACCAGACGTGTGCAGACTTGTTTGAAAATCCTTTTTCTCTAAATGTGTGGTTCCTGCTGCTGCAGTAAACAAGACTTCATCACCATGTGCCACTGGCCAGACACTCACACAGGGAAGAACCTCCAGTGCCAGAACCCAGGCCAGCAAACCTGTAAAAATCAGCAAGGTTTACAGAGCCCATTGTGAACGGGGACAGAAACTTTGGGAGCTTAACTCTCCAGGGGCCTGTGCCTCGTGTAGCCATTCATATTTGTGCAAAGCAGGTGTGAAAAGCTACCAGATCAGAACCATAGCATTTCGCACTCACGCTGCACAGGTGTAAAGAGTTGGATAAAGTGCAGGGTACTAGCAAATCAGGTGCTAGGAATAGAAGGAAAGATTCCCACTAACCTCAGCAGTCAATGGAGCAGGATCTGTGAGTATGCACAAGGAATCAACAGAGTTTATCATTTATGCACCTCTGTTTTGAGCATCAGCACCTTGAGGTAAGGCCTGATCCTCCAAATGTTTACATGGGTGCTTTACTACAGAGAGTAGCCAAGGCTCAAGGCCTTACAGAGTTCCCCAGTAGCTTGGCGGTATCAGTGAAACCTTAAATATCTCTATAGTATTAATCATCAATTAATAATTTTCTAAGTTCAGTGATGTGCATAAAGAAAACGTACCCAATGGAAACATGGAAAAGAAAAAGAAAAATAATTCTGTTGAGCAGTTAGAGGGGGCTTCGTAGCATCTAGGGATTTATCAAAGAACATACATCCTAGATTACCTCCTCTACATAACTCACCTGGCACATAGCTAAATATTAAAGCTAGTCAAAAAAAAGATTAAAGGGGGGGTTTGCAAAAGATGTTGAAATTTTTCTTTTTCCTCATTTTGAAATTAAACAACTTTCCCATTATTCAAATTTTTAAAACAGGTTCAATTGGAAACATTCAGGCTTGAAAATTTGCTGGGTTAGTTTTAGTTTGGTGCACCTACCCCCATTTCTCTTTTGTTTTCTTTTTTTTCTCCTTTTCCACCCTTTCTTTCTTTCTTTCTTCAATGATAATGGAGTGGAAAGAGGATGAAACACAAAAACACTGGTTATGTGTTATATTGAAAAAAAAACTGAAAAATTAAAAAAAGTTGTTGAAAATGTTCTTTTGAGGGGAAGCCATTTTTTTGGACAGAAAAGAGAGTTGTTCTCTCTAAATGTGCTTTGTTCTAATTTTACAGAGTCGAAACTGAGGCACAAAGCGAAGGAACATCCCAAGGTATTAAATCAGGAGCTAAACTAGAGTCAGTTCTGCCAGGTATAAGCAGTCTTCACACCCAGTGATTATTCTAGCCTTCATGGTGCTTCTTCATGCCTGACTTCCAGTCCCCTTCTCCATCCAGTAGACCTTGTGCCTCTTCAGTAGTAAGTCTAGTTTCCCCACAAAACAGTTATGCAAATCTCACCAAATTCTTTCATCAGCCTTAGTAACTCACTAGTGGAGGAGAAGCCGTGCACAAAACCGGAAGTAGCAGTAAAGAGCCAACAAAAAAACCTGCAGAATATGAGTGGCTTGGGAATGTGACATGCCGAAATGCTGCCATGACTGTGGTAAATCAGGGCTTTGATTAGGAAAGCTCATAATATTTCAGGAGACAATTGCTATATGGGTAAAAAGGAATCAGCTATGTTGGGTTTTCTGGTCTTTCTAACATTTGCTGGAATTGTACCAAGTGTAACCCATCTAGAGATCTAACATTGAGTACTGTCCTGGCTATAGTACGTAAGTAAATATGTGGACCGTTGCAGGAGTTGCTGCATCCAGTTCTGCAATCAAGTGGGAGTTGTTGCTTTCAGTTTAAACCCAGCTAGGAAACAAAGTTTGTGCTGAGCTAGAATTTGGCATATAATTTCCAAATGTGATTTTCTCGAGGTAGGCATTAGCTCAGGGAACTGCTCCTTCCAAACTGTTAATAATCCACCTGCTGGCCAAGCTGGAGTACAAAGCTCCCTCAGAGCCACAGCACAGCTGCACCACATCATCCTGTTGCAGAAACCTAGAACAGAACTGTCCAATGTTAGCTGGAGAAGAGACATCAGCTCTTGTCAAAATACAAGGCTCATTTGGACATGATGTAATGGTTGTGTTGAATACACTCCAATCTCCTGAAGTAGGCATCATCATTGGCATGCTCTTTTCTTTCATCCTGGACTGACTGGGCCTTGCATCATCTGTATGTGAACCTTGCATTCTTTCTTGCATTTGATCAAAGGCTGAT
Source organism: Podocnemis expansa (assembly GCA_007922195.1). Classification (NCBI taxonomy): domain Eukaryota; kingdom Metazoa; phylum Chordata; order Testudines; family Podocnemididae; genus Podocnemis; species Podocnemis expansa. Next base: position 11,981,104 of record ML682047.1, read on the forward strand.
GTACTTATTCACACCTTGCTCCAGCATATTTCTCATTTATTTAATGGGACTGTTGTTTTATTAAGGAGTGAGTAAAAACTTCAGGATTTGGCCTGGGGCAGTGGGTTGGGCCAGAACATATCCCATAACTGAGCTACTCTTGTAATTCTCATATAATCCAGGGCACCTGATAGAAAGGACACTCCCACTTTCAGAGTACATCCCTTGACAGAGAAGCAGTTGAAGTAAACTGCGTGTCACAGATAAAGGCAAGATTAAGTAGATTGTTTAGCATAAGTAGTGACGAAGTGGGATTTTCTCCCACAAAAGCTTATGCGAAAAATAATTTTTTAAAGTGCCACAGGGCTCCTGGTTTATTCAAGGTGAAGTGGCCCATTAACAACGCTCCAATTACGGGGGGGTGGGGGAGGTAGCTGGAGATGAATTGCTAGTGGATTATACATATAGGCACTGGAACAAGGGGCACTGCCGCATCCCTGATTTGAAGTGCTTTCCATTGTATACAGGGTTTACAGTTTTACTTCAATGGATCCCAGTACCCCACTATAAAAATTGTTACAGCACCCCTGGTTACTGATTCTTGTATTAAGCCATAAACCCAGGGCCTCTGCTCAACCCAGGATTTTTAGTGCCAAGCAAAGTCATGAATTTCAGCTTCCTGCCTTGACTTTTGAAAGTGTGCAGGTTTCATTGGAAGCTGAAGACTAATGGGTCAGCTAGAGCATGATGGCTTTGTGAAGTGCTTGCCCTCAGGTGAAGTGTTTTGTCTTTTTCCTGTCTTAGTTCATCCAAGAGTGTCGTGCTTGTCCAGTTTTATCCACTTAGTTATTATTGGGGTATTTAGTACACTAGATGATAGTTAAATCTGAACATTTGAAAACAAAATGAAGATGAACGAATCACTCTTCCCTAATGTGTTCTCCACTGACTCTCTACCCATTGGCCTAGGGGGTGAATGTAACTTTCTTTATGCCATAAGACAGAAAGGTAGCAGAAGAGAGAATGTTCGTAGCTGGGACAAGTCTGAAAACAACTGGTTATTTTTGCCCTGACCTGGGCCCACTACAGAAAAGAGAAAAATAAAATGTTGAAGCCCACATCCTTGCAATGCTATTGGAAGCCCCTGAAAAGGTAATGAGATGAGCAACCAGTCCCATACTGTCAGCAGCCTTTGCTTCTGTATCGCTGCAAAATAAATACCCAAAAGCTTTAGTCTATGTGTAAAAGCCTAATGTGCATAAGACATTTCCATGGAGGTTGGGGGTGACAGCTGCCTCCTCTGAGCTGATGAGGAAAGCTGGTGGCAAGGTGCTGATTCAGCAAAGTATTTACACACCTGCATAGCTTTAAGCATGTGAGAAGCTCCACTGAAGGCCACAGTTTAAAGTTTTATATGTACTTATGTACATTGCTGAATGAAGACCCAAGCATTGAGCTCCAACAGCTCTCATTCATTCAGTCCCTTTTTCCCCGGGGGGGGGGTACTGTCTCCTTCTTCCCTTCCTCTTATCCAAAGTGTACATGTAACGAACACCAGCAGAAATTGTCTGTGAACTGAGGCAGGATTCCAAAGGGTCTCCATCACCAATGCCTTAAACATACACTCACTGAGACAAAAGAAGCAAAGAGTCCTGTGGTACTTAAAGACTAACAAATTTATTTATCACATAAGCTTTCATGGGAGAAAATCCCACTTTGTCAGATGCTTTGAAGATCATTGAGACAAGACTCTGCAGTGAATACACATCTTATGCAGTAGTGCTAAGGTTGCCTAGCTACTCTGTATGAAATTTCTGTATTTGGTTATTTTATTTTTAAAGAAACTTAGGAAATCACATTTTAAAAACCATATCAGGGGTATAAAGCAAGCACTCCTAAATCAGGAAATGCCAATATTACATTGCACACACAAGTCTAGCTCTGGCTTTTCATCTCTAAGCATTAAAATACTGCACCAGAGAGACTTGGGACCTGTTAAACACACAACACATTTTGGGATGAGGTGGGCGTACGAAAATGACACACAGCTCCAGCCTGGGCTAGCTGTGTGCTAGTCTGTCCCTGCTTCGCCAGTGCAAGGCAGAGCAGCCTAAGGGTGGCTTTAGCTAACTCACACTAACTGCTAAGAGCCCAAGGAGCTGACGATGGGTACTAGTCCAGCATCATGACAGGCATAGCAAAGAGGAAACTAGGATCGTATGGTTACATATGCTAACTCTGTGACCAGGGATGCAACAGGTGATGGCCACGCAGCTCTACAAGACTGGGAGAAAAGCTTTCTCTAATTAAAACAAACAAGGAGTTCTGTGGCACATTTAAAGACTAGCAAATGTATTTATCATGTTAGGGTTAGGGTTAGGACCCCCTGTTTGTTTTGCTAAGCTAGACTAACACGGCTGCCCCTTTGGAATTTGTCTTCCTTAATTATGCAGTCACATACATCTTTCTCTGGAATTTCTGCCTCATTCTGGTTGGATGGAGTTCAGTGAATGAGGCCGGGGTATGAGAAGAATCAAGCCAGGCTCATGTCACTCTTTTTCTTATCTGGGTGATCAAGGTCTGTTTGCAATCACCACAGTGTAAATCTGGAGTAAAGGAACAAAAACTAATGAACTTACTCTGAATTTGCACTGAAATAACAATGTGCACATTTGGGCCTAGGTGAGCGGAACAGGCAGAATGTTATGAACGACCCAGGCTCATATAGTGAGATTGGCTAGGGTGTAGCATATGAGACAGGGGTCCCCTCACTGAACAGTGAGAATAAAAAACTAACTCATTCACTGAGGCAGGGGGCATATGAAACAGAAGTATATGACCAGACAATTAAAGCTTACATCATCATGCACATACACATGTAAGCAGAGTTAAAGTTTTACAGGTAAACAACTTTGGTTTTACCTGATTTTTGAGAACCCCACTCTGCAATTCATAATAGTCTTTTATTTCTTGTTATTTAGAGCAGTGGTTCTCAACCTTTTGCAGTTGTGACATACTTGGCTGCATATCACAACCCTACAGGACACACTAGTCCACTCCCCCAGGCCAAATCCACCCATCTCTCTGACTTCGTGACACACTTACCGCTTTGTGGCAACACTGTAATGTGTCCTAACACAGTGGCTGAGAAGGACTGATTTAGCGCGTGCTGTTACCCAAGATGGGCTGGTGCTGTCCACACCCAGAGAAAGGCACAGCCATAGGCCTGTTGCTAATGGCTCAGCAATGTTAATGATACCACACTGCTCCCTCACATTGGCTGTGCCTATTCTGGGGGCTCAAGTCCACTTAATAACTCCTGCCCTTAAAGTCAACTTTAAGGGTTAAGTTGATTTAATGCAATGTGCCCATTAGTTGCCCTAATGAAGTCCACAGTCCAATAGACCCTTTTAAGCCCAGGACCCCTGGCTTAAGTCACACACACACAGGTCTGACTCATGGACTAAGATCAGAAGGGACCAATACGATCATGTTGACTGACCTCCTGCACAATGCAGGCCACAGGACCTCACCCACCCCCTCCATTAATAAACCTCACATTGCAATGCCATAATTAGACAGACGCTAGTAGCTAAATCACCCTAATTTTGCAGTACCTTCACAACAAAAGCAGTGACACGTTATCATAAACTAACGGGCAGATTGTGCAGTAGTTCTGATGGTGCAAAGGGGGAAGAGAGCTCAAGCTTCACACTCTATTCACAGGGAGCCAGTAAACCTGTCAATCTGCATCCTGCACAAAAGCCTGTACCATGCACAGTCCTCACCTAACTGCTATTCTCCTCAAATTGTACCATTATGTATAATGAGATTACGGGCAGTACGAGGGCACAGTGAGTTGACTTTATAAAAAAACAACAAGCAGTTGTGTGGCACTTTAAGACTAACAGATTTATTTTTT
>ML682047.1:11986935-12072894 GCA_007922195.1 Podocnemis expansa
CTTGCTTGAAAAGTGGCCTCTTACCAGTTCATTGGTTAAGTTAGAAGTAAGGAAATATTCCTTCCCAGCACAGGTGGCTGCTTGCTTGAAAAGTGGCCTCTTAGCAGTTCATTGGTTAAGTTAGTAGAAGTAAAGAAATGTTCGTTCCCAGCACAGGCAGCTACTTGCTTGAAAAATGGCCTCTTAGCAGTTCATTGGCAAGTTAGAAATAAGGAAATATTCGTTCCCAGCACAGGTGGCTACTTGCTTGAAAAATGATTTTATCAGTTCATTGGCAAAGTTAGAAGAAGTAAGTATTCACTTCTTTGGAAAAAGAGAAAAGTGAGGTGATGGGAAGGTCTAGATCAAGTTCCAAAGGGGCAGCCGTGTTAGTCTAGTCCACCAAAAAAGACAAGGAGTCCTGTGGCACTTAAAGACTAACCGATTTATTTTTGGATTTTCTCCCACAAAAGCTCTTGTGAAAAATAAATCGGTTGGTCTTTAAGGTCTGGGTCAATCAATCAATCATATGAATATAGCAGAAATACTGTGTTTATTGTTGAGGGTCAGTGGCCATCCTAGAAGAGGTAGGAAAGTGTGATGTCTAGGATTCTAAAACAAACCAAGCAAGCAGTCCTGTGGTGCTTTTAAAGACTAACAAATGTATTTATTTTGATAGGCTCCACAAGTGCCATGGGACTCCTTGCTCGTTTTGCTACACGAGGCTGGCATGGCCACCCCTTTGGAACTCAAAATCAAAGATACTCGAAGAGGGGTGGAGAGGGTTATGGAAAACGAAACAACCTTTTGCATGAAATCTAGAATGAGAAATTACGGTGCTCTTTAGTCACTTGCAAGTTTTTGAAAAGTGATTTCAGGTCAATGTCTTGTGAGTTTAGCTAGTTAACCAGAATTCCTTACTGTGTATTCATCATCTTTCTCATTCCATATTTATCACAGGTGTTAAATGCAACTTGTCAGTGTGGTTATTACTTGCATCCCAACAGGACATAACATGGCTAACTACTAGAAGCAAGTCTTGAAGATTGTGTGGTCTTACTGTCGCTTTCCAGTATTGCTGGGGTGGTGGGGGACACGATCTTCTGTTCCCCAGATACTTGTGTTTTTTCTTTAACTGAACTGATCCTGGAGCTAATGTTCTGACAAAATGGAATGGCTCATGACACTACAGCTTGGTGATAAACCAATATTATAGCAAATATTGATTATTTTTATCTAGTCTTCAGAGGGTTGTGCAAAGACATTGGCTGTTCTAGGTGAGCGTATCATCCACTTTTATTCCAGAAAGACACACAATCTGCCACTGCTTTTCAGCTACTGATCCAAAACAAGTATTGCAATGTGCAATAGGTGGGTCTTTCGTCTGCAGTGATCAAGTCATGGCTGTAAATCAATTTTTCAGTGGCTACTGCAGTTGTGTGGCCTTGACTGTTTGCTGATGTCTGAATCTTCCTGTTAGCATCCAGTTGTTATCATCTACATGCTATTGTGTTTGGAGCTATAGATGCACGTGTCATAAGCTGGATCTCTTACTGAAGGCCTCCAGCTGCAGTAATTCTTGTACTTGGGAATGTTTTTTGCCTGTTCTGAAGTAATGAGTGGACTTTATCTTGAACAGCCTGCTCAGGTATAAGAAAAGTTTCCATTATCTGCTGATCGATTGTGGCTTGTTGAAGGGAACTGAGTACTTTATCGGAAACTTATTGAACTTGTTCTGAAATATATTATTTGCTGGTTCAATAACCAGTTAAATGGGAAGGAGGAATTTTTGTGACTATATTGATCTATGCATATTAATGAAAGTAGATTATCTATTCTGTATGGCTGCCCTGTCAGATTTATGGCTTATAGGAGGATTGTTTCATAGGCTCGTACTCACAGGCAATGAAGCATTAAACTTGACCATAATCAAGGTGCTCATTGTAAATTGGCTTCCTTTCATGTTTTATAGTGGAATGAGTAAAAATTGGTATTCATTAATACATTTTGGGGTAATTTACTCTACTGTAAGCTTTTAAAGTCTTCAAAGCCATCAGTTTCAAATGAAGTGTCCTAGAACAGTAGTCTTTACAAACCTTTTCCACTGAAAATAAATTTTTGTGATAAATGTGAGTTCCCACAAGGTTTGGTAGTTGACTCATTGATCTGCTATTTTGTACAGTCATGGTATGCTGGCTTCCTTGGCAGCTTTATGCAGTATGCTTTGGGAGAGATGTTGATTTTGGGCAAAATAGTAAGCTTGATCTTAAGAGGTATCTTAATTGCCGTGAAGGGAGTTTGGAAATTGAGTATAACTATTTTGACTCACGCTCTGGTATGATGTGACTAAATCATTGTCACTGACTTCTGTGATCAACGTGAAGTGAGATGATCTTCATTAACTTCCTAGTGGGCAGTTGTGTGCCTCACAAATCCGTCTATCACGCTTTGCATTTGTGGCATAGGCCAAGAATGGAATGAGCTCTAGAGACAAATTCTGCAGTCTTATCCCTAGAGATGATGGCCAAAATTTTGGCTGATATTAGGAAAGCTTGCACTGCACTTGGCTGAACCATATCTGTTCTGTAGGCACTGTCATTTTAGGTGGGATTTTAGTGATATGGCACCTTTTTAGGAATTGTGTTCACTTCCTTTAAAAAAATGCAAACCCTAGAGCTGTTGAAGCTCCACTTAGGCCTCTGAATTATAAGTGTAAACAACCCTCTTCTGTGGCTTTGAAATAATTTTGAGCTAAAGCTAAATGTTGGACTGTTTAGTTTAAATGTGTTGGAGGTTCACTTTCACCTGTCACATAAAGTGAGTAAATAGTATCACTGTAGTGTTAGTAGTAATTAGTAACTGTACATGAGTTTTACTGTCTCTGTTGTGGATAACAAACTGCTCAGTTCAGTGGTCATGCTGGGTGAAGAGCCACAGTAACTGTGTGGTTAAAAGTTGTGAAGTGTGCAGGTGATGAAAGAAGTTTCTAAGACCCTTCAGAGAAATACGGTGTCTCACTTTGATTGTCCTAGACAAACATATTTTTGATAGTGTCACATTTCTGATACAAACCACAAGGCCAAAATAAATCTCTCAAGTACATGCAGTGGCTTTGAGACACATGTTCTTCCCACCCTCCACAAGGAATCTCAGATAAGTGGATTAGCTGACATATCATACATGCAGTTGCTTCCCTCCATATTCAGGCTCCTGGTATACTATTTTGGAATTGTATTGTTTTTGTGGATTAGAATATTTTTATTAAAACAAACAAGGAGTTCTGTGGCACTTCTAAAAACTAACAGATTTATTGATCTCATGAGCTTTCATGGTAGAAAATCCCACTATTGGAGCTATTACAAGACCCGAGGAAATAATGCTTCACTGACTTTTACATTGGATTAACGTCTGAAAGATTATTTTGTAGCCGTAAGCTAGAAACTTCTTAGGCTAATTTCTGCAGAAGTGGATAGTTCAGGATAGATCCCACCTCACTTGCCATGTAAAACTTTCCAACTTCTTCTTAGGAATGGATAAGTCCTTAAACAACATTGCAAAAGGAGGATGCACCATATGTATAAATGGACAGAAGTCTAAAAGGTGCCACAACATGTGCCCGACTAATTACAAGGAATACTTCAATTAAAGGAAAAAAAACCCCTACTATTTTTATCTTTTTAAATTGTAAAGCACATACAGTAGTCACCAGTTTCTTTGACAGTATCTTTGTGAATGTGTAGCTGAGCATTTTACTCCACATGAGGTTGGATGGCCCAGCCAAATCCCAAAAATGGGACAATCACAGAAATAATTTCTGCTTTGGCAGTTCTACAACACACTTTAGAAGCAAACAAAGTAAGGGCTTTTTATATAGGGGGATTGGAGAATGACGTCTAAGGGGGGTGAAAGCAGTAGCTAGCAGTACATTACTCAAGGTCATCCAGTCAGATAAGGGCTTGCTGCTTGCTTTTGTTAATTTCCTAGCTTCAGTGTGCCTCATTTATCTTCCTACAGAACCTGTAGTAATAAATGAGGCTCCCTTTCTAACAAGGGAAATCAAAACATAATGTAACTTGTGCATCCATTCTAAACATTTGCTGACTTAATTTGTAGTTTTTGAATTTTCTCCTGTGGTAAAGAATTAGTCTATGTCCCTGTACAATCCAACAGTGATCTTTAAATATAATCTTTAAAACTTTCACAAATCCTCAACAGCTTGAAATAATTGTACATTTTGAAAATGCTCTTTTAGATTTTTAGTCTATTTTCTGTGGGCTGAATTCTGCCCTAAATTGTGTATTTTTGACTCTTAATAGGATGGTTGGGAAACTGCACAGGTGTGTTCAAGGACAGGACTTGGATTAAATGGTCTGTTTAAAGAAGTATAAATTCAGTTGTGGAAATGGAAGAAGAAAATTGAACAAAATAACTAGTGAAGTAGGAGACTCTTCTCAATGAACCTGTTAAAATAAATTATCAATAACTGTGCTAGGGTAGACAACCATTTTATTGCAGAACTGAGGATTATAAATGACTACACTGGAGCTATTAGTAGATGCCAAAAATGGATGATAAACTCTATTTTTAGTATTGAAGTGGTATTTAGAATGTAGATAATTTTAATAAAGCAACCAAGCAAGGGACAGAAGATGGCAGGAGGGCCAGAAACCTGTCATGGTTTGGAATAGGACCCGAGACTCCACACGGACATCCGTGGAGAGGTGGACTACGCATGTGAATGTAACTACAGACATTGTGTTTACATAAAGCCAGTAGCTTTGAGCCACACAAATAAACCATGCGTGAGTTGGTTGGTGTCAGTCTCTCTGTATTTGCAGTATTCTGTGGAGCTGCATTTTTCTGTACTTTGAAAAGAAACTATATCACTTAAGACTATTCCTTTCTCTTCAGTAGGTTCTAGGAAAGGTGCAGCTTGGGTTTCAGTTGCCTGTGTTAATTTACAATTGTGTATACAAGTGTACCCCCTTGAAATCAAAAAATCTGATAGGAAAAGGGGGGGGGAATCAAGAACTTTTTTTAGGAACTGGAGTTCCTGATGCTATTGATGTTTTAAATAAGGGGGTCAGGGGCAGAACCTGGAGACAAGCTGTGGCCATTTTGATATACTAGAAGTAGCACAATGTTTCACACTTCTTAAGGAGTGAACTGAAAAGCAGTGTCCCCATAGCACTATGGCGATCCATGTAGACTTTTACAAAGAGCTTTCTACTTTACTTACTGCAGGTCCTGCATTTGGCATTTCCTCTGCTGCAGTTGGTAGCATCAGCAACCTGAACTCTTGTGTATATCTGAGTTGTTGCAAGGAGAACTACATTTTAGAAGCACCTCTGGTTGTGTTTTTCCCTTCATTTTGAAGAATATCTTGCGTAAAAAGTTATTTTTACTTGTTGCTTATTCTCTACTGAAATAGTAATGAGTAGTATTCTGAAAGCCAGACTATGTGGGAATGATTGTGTCTGCTACTTATTTCACCCTCTGAGCATCCTCCATCAGACTCCTAATAGAGAGCTTGTTGAAATAGAATAAGACATGTTTGAATGTTTGGCATGAGGCGTCACTTGATATATTTATGCTTTTCTTATTAACAAATATGCCTTTTAAAAAGACAGGAGTAGCCTCTCTTATTAGGTGACCTTACATTCATTTTAGGTATTTCTCTGTCCCCCCATTGTTGTGGTATCTGTGCACCTCAGTCTTTCATATAGTTGTCCTTGCAACATGACTGTGAGTTAGGAAGTACTGTTATCCCCATTTTACGAATGAAGTAATGAGGCACAGAGACTTAGGTCTGGTCTACACTAGAGACTGTTGTCAACCACAGTCAGTTTTTTTGCACCAAAACAGTGGTGGTGTATGTGCTGCAACTCCCCTGATCTTATGACGACAATAAAACCACCTTGACAAAGGTGTAGAGCTTTTTGCGCCAGTCTTTTATCAGCCTTGTTCACGTAGACACTATGCTTCATTATGTCTTGATAAATGGCCTCTAGGAGGTATCCCACAATGCCCATCCTGATTACTCTGGCCATCAATTGGAACTGTGCTTTCTGCAGCCATCTGCCCCTCATTTTTAAAGTCTAGGACATTTTTTGAAAATCCACTTTCTGCTTGGTCAGCAGAGAAAGCTCACACTGCATCTTCCCGGGTGACAATGGTAGCTTTACATACCAAATGCTTTCCGACTTGGAGCACACCATAGCTTCTGGATCCAGTCAGCACTTGAGAAGTGGAGACTGTGTAATCCCAGCTCCACTGCAGCTGAGGGAGCTGAAGACATACAGTCAGATTTCTTGTTTAATAGCAGAGAAGAGATGAGACCAAGACATGCTGCAGTGCCATGTGAAAAATCAAGGAGCTCTGGCACAGATGTCAAAAGGCTGGAAAGTTAAACCTTCACTTGGGAGTGGAGCAAAAGATTTGCTGTGCCTTTAAGGAAATCATCTTCAGCAGCAACCCCACAGCCAAAAAATTTGTGGATTCTTCCATGTGCTCAACCCTGGTGATGTCGTTGTGGATAAGGGCATTGAGTTGGAGGGTGGTGCAGAGCAAAGGACAAGATCATTTGCTGACATGGGGAGCCAGTATCACGTAAAGCCAGAAGGTTCCAGGCAGTCCCAGCCCTTCAGCTCTGGCATGTGGCAGAGGAGAGATTGGGTAAGTGATTTTTCTTTAAGCTGGTTCTGCTCAGTCACATGAGCTACGACTGTCCTTTGCTTTGTTAAAGAGCCAGAAATCTGTAAGAGTAGCTGTGTGTGCGTGTGCTTCCCATTTTGCTGATCAACTAGGCAGTGCCGTGGAAAAGTGTGTTAATGCACTCCAAAATTTCATGAGGATCTTCCATAGATCTCAAAGGTACTTGCCAATCCTCTGCCAGAGATTCTTTGGCAGAGCAGCTTTGTTTCATCCCCTGTTGTAGGAAACTTGCTTGTGCAGGGAACATAGAGGCCAACAGACAAGCAGCATGGAGACCCGCTTGAAGTTGCGCTCCTGGTGGAGATGCACTCTAGTATCTCTGCTTATTCTCAAGAATGAGATGTTTCTGTTGCCCCCCCAGCCTGTGGAAAATAGTGGCACAATTTGAAATTTTGTCCCCATCTACCTGCCTCGATTATGTTCCAGACAATCTTTGGGAACTCTTTCCACAGCTAGAATGGCAACCATGCCTCCCCTGCGCTCCCCCCTCCCACCCTTTCCTGGGGCACCATTCACTATATCCTGGTTCATTGTGAAGCTGTGCACTTGCCTAGGGACAGATGGAAAGTGGTATGTTGTTTTAGTAATTCATCAGTGCAGTTATTGCACTCACAATAATACTTGTATTCTTTGTTTGCTGTGCTACTACAGATGTGCCCTTGATGGGGGAACCCCCTCTACACCTGCTGAGTGCCTGCAGCCAGTCAGAAAGCAACCATGGAAAAGCAAGAGATCTTCCTCCAGTCCTCAGCAGTGGGAAGAGGGGGTCAGGTGGGGGTGGAGGGTGGGGAGAGAATGAGCACGGAAGATGCACAATAACCAGAAAAATAAGAAAATTGGTATGCTGGAGATGAGAAAACCAAGAGTTGAGTGGTAGCTGGTGACAGCCGTGAGGTAAAAGCCCAGATGGAGCAAATGGAGATGCTAAGATTACTCATATTCTGTAGACTACATCATGCATGGCTTCTCCTCCCCCCCTCCCCCCCACCACTACAAAACTGCTTTTTATGCCCTCCTCAAACTCCACCCCCATGTTCCTACTAAACTCCAGCCCACCTAGATACCCCATTTGCTCCACCTCTTCTGACAGCTTCCAGAATGAGAGGAGGACTTGAACCTAGTTATCATATTTCACACTGCCCTTCACTGCTGTCTCCACTCCAGCCTGGCTCTTTGTGTGTGTTGTGAATAATTACCTAATAAATACATACTCTGAAGAATAAACAATCTTTTTGTCTTTTGCACATGGTCATTGCACCTCTCATTGATACACAGTACAACCTGGAAAGCAATCATAGCAGGTCCGTGTGCCATTTACAGAGGCACTTTGATGGTGCTATTTGTTAAAATAGTTCAAGGCCTCACTGTTGTGCCCTTCTGACAGCCCTGATATCTGATTGCTTTGCAGCTGACTACAAACAGTCTGCCTCTGCACTCCACCCAGAAGGAAACTTTTCACTCTGACCTTCACAAATATGGAGAATGCAGCAGATGGCTATAGCCAAGAGAATATTGTCCTCATTTAGGCCTAACCTGACCTAAAGCCATCACCACAAGCTTTTAATCTACCAAAAACACACATTCAATGGTCACTTGGCTCCTGCTCAACCTGTTATTGAAGAACTTGCTGCTATCCAGCATGCCTGACTAAGGCTTCATGAACTACGGAACTTAAGGATAGGCTGGGTCTACTGTGATCACTAAGGGCATTTCAGCCTCCCTCATTGGTATCTTTTGGGCTTGGAAAGAAAATCCCTGCTTGCGGCTTTCCTGAAAATGCATCTGTCATACGCCTTCCATGACCATCCTCTGGTGATGTCACTGAGATGCTCACAGTAATCTACAAGTGCCTGTAGAACCATAGAGAGTTACCTCTTTCTGTTGACGAACTCATTGCTAGATGGTCCAGGACAAAAACGAAGATGTGTGTGCTATCTTTTTCTGTGGCACAATTAGGGATATCCCATTGCTGTGCAGCCATCTCCTATTTCATGCACCTTTTCATGACTCTCAATCCTTTGTAGCAGAATGTAATTAATGGCCCTATGCACTTGTGATAACATGGCTCCAGCAGTGTATTTGATCGCTCCAAAATGATTAGCAACCAACTGGTAACAGTCAGGAATTTCCTGTTTCCATACAGCAATTGCTGTACACTTTCACTCTGAGAGTGCTGCTTATTCTAGTGTCCTTGTGCTATGGGGTAGGGATAAGTTTTACAGCTTTCACTGGGGGTGGCTTTGCAAATTTGAAAATGATGCAGCCATGGCTTGCCATCCCAGATCTGTGTAATGATGTGGTCCCACCACTCAGTGCACCCAAAATTGTGCAGGAACTGCGTGATGCAAACAGTAATCTGGCATTGTGCATCGGGTCTCTGCTCCAGTTGTGAGCTCATAATGTGTGGTATGACCAGCCACAATTTGTTCAGAGCATGGGCAACAACAGTGGAGAGTGGTGCAGGATTCATCCTATCGCATAGAAATAGCAACTGCTCAGGAAACTGGGGCCACTGAAAAATGTTGCAAAGTGTAGTCAGAAACCCCTGGAATGACAGGCCACAAATCACAGGAGACTGAGCTTACACCTGCGATGCACTGCAATCACTCCCACTTCGTGTAGTGGCACAAGGTAGTGAGTTGCGAAGTGAGATAGCTGCTCTGTCAGTGCTACATCATCAGTTATGGATGCACTTCAGTGACACAGTGAGTGCTGTGTGGCTAGTCATGAGCATTGTAATTTGTGCTTTTTAACCATTTCTGTAACCTGCATCAACAAAACTTTCTAGTGTAGATGAGGCCCTGAGCAACTCACCCAACAGCGCACAGGAAGTCTGTTACAGAAAAGGGAATTCAGCAGCTGAGTCTTGGGCTACCACCCTAACCATGGACCGTTCTTTGTCTGGTCATAATCTATGATATTTCAGAGTTAGAACATTAAATGCATGCTTTTGATGTGGTACGGGAAACAAAGCTTGGAAATGAGAACTTATTTAAATAGAAACATCGAAAATAAACAATTTCCTTATGAAGTAAATTGCAGTTTTTTCATCTTTGAGTCTTGCTCACCTCTGTTTTAGTATTTTAAAAGACAAAGAAAAGAAAGTGACCAAGAGGGACTAAAGAATGTAGTTGTTGTGGCTGATATTCCAGATACACTAATTTTTTTTAATGTTTCAACAGATTGCTGCTAAAATTGGAGATATTCCTCACTTGAATAATTCCACGCCACTGGTGGATCCCTCAGTGTACGGTTATGGAGTTCAAAAAAGACCCCTGGATGATGGAGGTAAGATGGTTATTTTTCAAGAAAAGGCCAGTATTTCATTTGTAATAAGAATAGTAGAGGCTAGTCAAGTGTATAATTTGGTGTGTAGCACTAATGCACAGGAATTCCTGTGCTGTTTAGTATTGCTCAGGTAGTCATGCTCATATCTTCAACTGTGTTGACAAAATGATATATTCTATAAAGAATATCAATTTACTGTTTTAAAGAGATTTAGCTGACTAATATAATTTAACATTTGTGCCATAAAGAGATGCCATATTGATAGACAATCCATATGCAGCATAAGAAAAAAGGCAGTTCCTCTCTGAAATTGCTTAGTTACTATAAAACAGTAAATGACAGGCAGGTGACAGACAGACATCACATGGTAGGTGTGAGATGATTGTGACAAGTGTAACAAGAAGCCGTCAGAGCACAGGAACTGGTTATGTAAGCATCTCGGCTCAGACTAGTTTTAAAGAGGAAACTGATGGGGTATTTCTTCCTAACTCCTAGTGGGCAGGTTAGTCAAGACTTCTCCACTGCAGTTTTTCTTAAACCTTCCTCTGATGCATCTGGTAATAGCCGGGATGTCCTTGTGAATCACGGAAAATGTCTTTCTGGCTGGCTGGTTTTTGGCTTTCTTTGTTGTTGTTGGGGGGTGTATTTTTTGCTATGTTTCCAGTGCAATAGAAGTCAGAATGGATGTATATGTTGTTACAAATTCACGTCATCAGTTGTCCACTGCTCTTGGTACAGTGTGTTTATCATCTGCTGCTTTAGAGAATTAGAGCTCTCACTTTTTTGCTGTGGCTGTAGTATCAAAGGGGCTGTGGTCTCCTTTTCCTCGGTAAATTAGAATACTATAACTTACAGTTCCTGACCCCCCCAAAAAAAGCAAGGAGTCTTGTGCCACTTAAAGACTAACAGATTTATTTATCACATGAGCTTTTGTGGGAGAAAATCCTGCTTCATCAGACGCTTTGAAGAGGGGGAATTTACAGAATGGGATGAAAATAAATGCAGGGGAGTGTAAGACATGGGATCAGGTCATGCTGTCTTACACTCCCCTGCATTTATTTTCATCTGATTCTGTAAGTTCCCCCTCTTCAAAGCATCTGACAAAGTGGGATTTTCTCCCACGAAAGCTCATGCGATAAATAAATCCGTTAGTCTGATAAAGCAAAAAAAGCAGAGTCTTGTGCCACTTAAAGACTAACGCGGCTGCCCCTTTGGAACTTTTATGGCAAAGATAACCTTGATGGGTGATTCTTTTCAGTGAATATTCTGTTCAGACTTGGCAATTTTGTGGGTAAGAATCCTTAACTCTCTACATATGGATTAATTTTGGATCGCTGGATTCTTTTTGTGATTGGAGTAATGAGAGGGGCAATCAGGCAAAGTCTCTGTTTAGGATGTCATGTGGAAGGAAAAATTCCTGTCATTTCTCTTATTAGTTGCCTGGAGAATGCAGGTGACATGGTGCTGATAAGGCAAGTGGGCTGGATTCCTTCTGAGGAACCATTCTGGGGCTTGGGAGGAAGTTTTCTTCATTTCATGTTCCTGTTCTGCTAATATCCCAGCTGTCAGAAGGTTTCCCTTAACCCACTCCATTCTCCTATGTTAGCTGTGTATGCAAATGAAGACCTGCTGCTCACTTGCAGTTCAGTTCAGTGACATTTTCATGAGTGCTCATGTTCCTACGAGACCAGAAACCTGCTGTCTTGGGCTGAAGCATTGTTTTTTCAGTGCTACCAATGCTCTGCTAGGAGAGAGACTCATTCTAATTCTTCATAGCTTGGTTTTCTGAGTGGCAGCTTACAGTGTTATCAAGTTACCCAGTGAACTGTCCCAACCAGATGCTCTTTTGTAATCAAAATGGGCCCCTTTAAAATGCTACTAGTTGCTTGACTTTTTGTGTTTGTATTTGACCAGACCATAAATGTTTAGCTCATGCATTTTGACCCACTTAAAGCTGTAACAGTCCTTCTTTCTTTTGCAGTGGTTCCATGCTTCATTCTCCCTGAAGATTGCATTCAGCAAAAACAACTGTATGGTTATGGGCATATAGCTTTAATGAGGGTGGGATGTTCCTTCATTCCAGAAGTGTCTTTGCTACAGTGCTCAGGGATAGGTAAATATGGGCCTAATGCTTCTTCCAGCTGGAGTCGAAAAGTATTTTGTTGACTGCAGTGAACATAGGAACAGCCATACTGGCTCAGGCCTTTGGTGCCTCTAGCCCAATATTTCTGCGGTGCCAGGTGCTTGAGATGTCATTAATAGTCTAGGGCAATTATGCAACAATCCTTCAGTCCCAACTTTTGGTGGTCAGAGGTTTAGGGACTCATCTCTGACTATCATGGCTGATAACTATTTGTGGACCTTTCCATCATGATCTTACCCAATTTTTTGAACTTGAATATCCTTTTGCCTTCCTTCAGAACATTCCCTGGCAATGAGTTAAACCTGGCTGACTGTGCAGTGTGTGAAGTAGTACTTTCTTATGTTTGTTTTAAAACGGCTACCTATTAATTTTATTGGGTGATCCTGGCTCTTGTGTTACATGGAGGGATAAATGACACTTCACTGTTCACTTTCTCCACAACAGTCGTAATTTTATGGGCCTGTATTATATCATCCCTTAGTCATCTCTCTTCTAAACTGAGCTGTTAATCATTTTAAGCTCTCCTCATATAGAAGCCGCTCCATAGCCCTGATCATTTTCACTGCCCTTCTCTGTACCTTTTCCTTCCAGTTCTTAAATCTTTGAAATAGCATGATCAGAACAGCACACAGAATTCAAGGTGCCAGTATAACATGAATATGTATAGTGGCATTGTGATATTTTCTGGTTTTGGGTTGTTTTCTGTGTTCTCTCTCCCTTTCCTAATGGATTCAAACAATCTCTTAGCTTTTTTTGAGTGCCACTCCACATTAAGGAGGTGTTTTCAGATAACTATCCAAGAGTTCTTTTGGGCATCATTGCAGCTATTTAGAACCCATTGTTTTGTTTGTATGATTTGAGATTGTCTTTCTGAAGTGCATTGCTTTTCACTTATTCACATTGAATTTCATCTGCCATTTTGTTGTCCAGTTACCGCTTTTGTGAAATCCCTTTGTAACTTTTTGCTGTCAGTTTGGACTTAACCATCTTAAGTAGTTGCGGATTGTGCAAATTTTGCAACCTCACTTACTGTTCAGTCTGTTTTCCAGCTCACTTATGAATATGTTGAACAGCACTGTTCTCAGTACAGATTTTTAGGAGACATTACTGACCCCTCTTCATTGTGAGAACTGATGATTTATTCCTACCCTTTGTTTCCTATCTTTTATCTAGTTCCTGATCCATGAAAGGACTTTCCCTCTTATCCCATGACTGCTTGCTTTGCTTAAGAGCCTGTGGTGGGACCTTGTTAAAGCCTTTCTGAAAGTTCAAGTGCGCTATATAAACTGGATCACCATTGTCCATATGCTTGTTGACAACCTCAGATATGGTAATTCTGATAGATTAGTCAGGTATGATTTCCCTTTACAAAAGTTTTGTTGACTCCTTCCCCAACATATTGTGTTTATGTACATTCCTGATAATTTTGTTCTTTATGATAGTTTCAACCAATTTGCCTGGCCCTAAAGTTAGACCGATCAGCCTGTAATTGCTAGGCTTGCTTCTGGAACACTTTTTTTTTTTAAATGGGTATTATGTTAACTATCTAATTATCCACTATAGAAACCGATTTAAGCAATAGGTTACATACCACAGTTAGTAGTTCTGCAGAGTTGTACTTGAGTTCCCTCATAGCTCTTGGATGAAGACCAGCTGATCCTGACTTATTACAATTTCTTTAATCAGTTTGTTCCAAAACCACTTCTATTGGGACAGTTTCTCAAGCACTTTAGGCTGGACAGTTCCTCAGATTTGTATCCTCCAAAGAATGGCTGATGTGTGGGAATCTCCCTTGCATCCTCTCCGATGAAGACAGATGGTTGAAATTTATTTAGAATTTCTACAACATCTTCCTTTCATTTAGCTTCTCTGAAGTGAAAATGGCAGTGAGTTGTCATGCTTAGTACATTTAAGTGTGAGGGAATGGCTATATAAAAAGGCATATGAAGGGGGGAAAAAAAACCTTTGTTTTATCTTCTTGCCCTTAAGTAAATATCAATCATATAGTAGTAATAAATTCTGCATGTTTACTTGCTTCACTGATCCTCTAAAATAAGATCGTGACATGTATTTATGCCTTTAGAATGAAAAAGTTAACTGACCAGTTGCATTGGGGTGGGGACAAGAGAAGAATGAATCCCTTCCTATCATGGGGCACACACTATATCAGTCTCTGGACTGGAAATTCCTGCGTATTGCACTATCATCTTGTCTTTATGTGATAAGTAAGAAATGTCCCTCTGGCACTTTTTTGCCTTGCCTTTTATTAAAGTACCTTACCTTTTATTTTAATTAGTTATGTGCATAATTAAATAACTAAGTATTACGCAAAACTGAATGTCAGGTTCAGATGAAATATATTTAATTCAGACTTTTCATATAAGTAGACTGAAACTGATAAGTCATCGAAGTAATTAATGAAGTAGAAACAGTTGCCCAACAATATGGTGGTATCTACTAGAGTAAGGCTATTTCTGGTAGGCGTTTAAAAACAAATGTCTGACTTGTAGAAAAGCCTGAATCCTGTCCATAATTTGAGCAAAATAATACTTTCCACTTAACATTTTTCCTAGGAGAGCACGTAATCTAAGGCTTTATAATGGCAGATTGAGCAGCCAGTTGTTCCATTTCTGACATCTAGTGATGGTCTCATCTGAGGCCATTTTTGGTTAGTGGTGGATACTTCGGCAGGGGAAGGATGCTGGCCTCTTGTGAGTGTAGGTGGTAAAGTCTCGGATCTTCCTTCCTTTCTGCTTGTGATCCCAGTAGTCCTGATCATGGTGGAGGTAAGTTCCATGGAAGTGCCTCATTTTAGAAAAAAGGGCAAATAAGATAGCAGTTGCCAGCATTTCTGTAAGACATGTTATCCCAGAACATGTTTAAGTATGCAAATTATTGTCCAGTGGTAGGAATAATTGTAATTACTTGTACAGCTGACTGGGTTCTAAATCAGCTGTAAGAACTGAGGACAAGCTTAGTGTGTAGCAATGGTTGAAAAAGAAAAGTGTTAGGATATCTAAGAAGTCGGGTGGTGAATAGTACTAATTATCCTTTATCAGGGCTTGACAAAAGTGGCTGCCAGGTAGGTGCCAGCAGTTTTATTTTTGGTTGCCAGAGGGCATGACTACACTGCATTTTCACAGCAGAGCTAGGAGCCAGGCTACAAACCATGGTGCCTGGGTTTTGTCAAACCCTGTCCTATACAAGCAATAGCATGGCCTCACCTGGAATATGGTGAGCATATAATGAACCCATGGAATTCATTGCCATAAAATACATCACTGCCAAAAGCATATCAGGCATCAGTTGAGGTTTAGTTATTGCACAGATAGGAAGAACAGCCAATTATAGTAAAGATTTAAAGGAAAAAAAAGCAATGAATACCTTCTCACTTAAGGACTGAAGCTGGCCTCTGACTGATGAGAGCTAGAAAGAAACTTTTCCTAAACCAGGTTGTTCAATAGCAGCCTATTACAGTGTTGTTACGTATTTTGTATATTGGTAGTGCCTAGGAGCCCAAGTCATGGGCCTGTGTGCTTGGTGCTTGTTCATTGCAGGTCCTTGCAATTGTGTAATAAACTCTTTATTCAAATAGATGCTACCTGCTAGCAGGCTTTGCCTGGTTTCCAAGCAGAGTCTTGTAGAGTTGCTGGATTCTCTGATGCATAATTTTCTTGTAAACTGTGTCTACATATAGTGGATCAAAGCACAGCTATTACACTGTAGTCCAGTAGGATGCTGTGCTTGAAATCTGCTCTCTAGCTTTTTTAAAGTTGTGGGTATTTGCCTAAGAGCCTGCTGTGCATCTTTGTGGTTTTACAGTCAAATTTTCTTTAAAAAGTACCTTTCTGTATAAGATCACACAAACAAAAGGGAAATTGACTAATGGTGCAGGGATAAAAAATAAGTGGCCATATTCAAAAGCTGTGAAATTCACTGTCATCAAATTTGTAGTGATGGGAAGGGGAAAGAAAATTGTTTTTTAGTCATCTTAGATTTTACTTGTGGCAAATAACTCCTAAAAAGAGAGAGGATTCCCCAGTGCGTGCCTTCTGTGAAAGTGTATGATGAGAAAATAGTATTACTGTAGCTAACTAGGACCCAGTTTAGTGAGCCTCTGCACAGAGCTCCCACTGTGCCTTAAATGGAGACTTGTGGGCAGAGGTTTGCAGTTTTTTGGTAGTCCATGCTTTACAGATGTTTATAAGCCACCAGCTCTCCTAGCTATGACTGCATGGACCACATTGCGTCCCATCTTTATCTGCATAATAAACCTAAGACGACCTCAGTGATGGTGCCCCTGGCACAGTTACGTTGGTAAAGAATGTGACAGTTTGATAGTCTATTAATAATCTTCAGCAGCCAAAACCAAAGATAGTCAGTACTTCATGATCAGTCAGTCTTTTGAATGGCATCAGTGACCACTGTGAGGAAACCTCGTTACCAAGGGGCCTTTTAAGATCATTTTGATAAATGTGTTTGATTTTCAGAGGGCTGGTCTCCCCCTCCTCCCCTGGTAAGTGTTAAAACACATCCAGTCATTAAAAAATAGCCTAGCTCAGGTATTGGTTTTGTGTGGCACATTCATGGCTGGGCCCAAAGCTTTTTCACTGCAGCTTCCCACATAACTTAATGTTTGTTGCAAAATTATTTTTGTTCTTACTTAATGCTACTGTATATTTTCTGAATCCAATTTTTTAGTAGCAATGGGGTGGAAATGAACGTGTCAGTATCTAGGAAATCTTAACTCTGTAACTGTACATTTCTGTGTCTTCTGGTACTCCTGATTAACACACGATTATGAAATTCTCTGAGACAACAGGTGGCTGAGAGTTTAGTGGCTTGTAGATCCCTTCCAGGGAGAAGAGATTTGTCATAGTATTGTAAAAAAAAACATGTGGTATCTAAGCACCCCCACCCTTACTCCCTCCCTTTCAGTAATCTCCATCTATAGTTTATTGGCTACCCTGATTGGCTCTGGGTCTGAAATGGAGCCTGAAACAGAGGATTTTCAGTTTCATTATTTCCTTTCCTTGGGAAGGACTCTGAATGTGCGTGCCTTTCTTCACATAGTGGGTTTGAACAGGGTGGGGAATCTGACTGAGAATGATGGTGGTAGAATTGGACAAAACTGCCTTTTTTTTGGTGCTAAAATACCCACATTGTGATGTCTGTTTAATGTTACATGACATTAACATAGCAGTTCTGGTCAGTTTGTCTTAAAGGACATAGCAAAGTCAGGTTATCCTCATTGTAGTGGTGAGAAATGAGCACTGGTGGGATGTAAATTGTAGAGCAGTCTGCTGATGTGGACCGTGCTGATGTGCTCTAAAAGATTCTTGCTGCATGTTAACATATAGTATAGGACTGTTTTAAAAAGGACTACATCAACGTGCACCTTTCAGGTCATGTCAGCATGAACCGTAGAGCATAACTAGAGAGCAACATTTAAAGCGCTCTACAATTTATGCCTCTCCGTTGTGCACCATTGCACTGTGTAGGCAGAGCCTGATTTGCACCAATTTGATGTCTTGCTCTTGGTTGAATGCAGTTGGAAATTGAATTCAGCTCTCATGAGGCAGTCCCATATTTTATTGGGTACTACTGTTGTGCTGCCAGAATCTCTCTAACTAATGGCACCACTTAACCATTTTGCACCACCAGACAATTTTTTAAAAAATAAGGTTGCTTTTTCAAAGGAATGGGGTGAACTTGTCTAGGAGCAACATATTGAGTCTCAGAAATTGAAGTTTGGACCCTGAACTCTTGTGTCCAGTCAGGCGTTTAAAACAGGCCTTGACAAATCTCTGTTTCTAGTCACCATAGTGACTAGTTTTAGTAGTCTGTCACCTACCTCCAGTGTGGAAATGTAATAGAGGAGCATCCTCTGGTGACCAAAAGTAAAACTGCAGGCACCTAGCTGTGAGCCAGTTTTGTCCACCCCTACGTTAAGGATGTATCTTGGTTTCTTCAGTGACAGATGAGATTTAGAACCTGTGCTCATTCTTCAAGTTAAGAGCCTGCAGTTATTGTAGGTTAAAGAGGACTGGCAGGAGAAGATGGAAAGACCCTGTGGAATCTCCCCATCTTCAAAATGTTTATGGTGATTTCAAGGGGAATAGCAAATCTGTTTTACATTGTCTGTCTTGGAATATGATCTTAAGGTGCCAACCAAGATCATGGCCCTGTTATGCTATGTGCTGGATGGATGCATAGTAGATGATCCTTGTCTGTTTTGATTGACAGTTCTGAGGCAAGAAGAAAGGGTGAAAGAAGGACACATAACTGAGGTAGAGTCAAAAGATTCAGTGGCCAAGTGAGAACCCTACTAATATGATTGTGGAAAACTGAGTCATGGACAGAAATCCAATCTTCCTCATGCTGTTGGGAGCGCCTCAGCTGCAGGCTCCTAGCTGCTAGTCTGGGCCAGCCTAGGGAGGGAAAGAACTTACCCTTCCCTTGAACAGGTACTCTTGATGGTGTGAAGATCAGACCCACCTTCAGAGGTAGCACAGAAGTGAGAATGGATGCCCTCATTTGTGCTGCTAACCCTTTGCAGCACCAGGTCCCCAGCCTGGAGCCTGCATCCTTGTGCATTAATCCCAGCAGGACAGAGGGGATTGGACCCAACTTCTTCATCTCTGGGAGCTTCTTGTAGCTGCATGAAGCCCTGGGGCTGCTGCCCAGTGTGGAGCCTCCTGCTGTAGGGTGAGGCACCCAAAAGTGGGGCTGATCCCCCCCCCCCCCCCCATGACGCTGTGTAAGCAGGAGCAAATCTTGTCCTTCTCCAGGCCAGAGTAAACCCTAAGAGTCCCTTGACTGTGCTGCTCTCAGCAGCATGGGGAAATTAAACTCGCTTCCACAAGCCTCTTCTGGCTGCTGGAAATTTTTCAGCTGCTGCCATCAGAGCCCAGCTTTGAAAGCATCACAGAAGTGAGGGTGGCAATCCTGGGACCCTGTACCAGGGCCATAACTATGGCCGGGCAAAAGCGCAAGGCCCTGGGTGAATGGATTTACAGGGCGCCAAAACCATGCTTGCGTGGAGAGGTCCTGGCAGCAAAGAAGTGGAGAGTACTGTCTTCTGTTCTTCTGCAGACAAGAGCTTGAGCCGCCTGACAGGTTAGATATTCCCCCGTGAGGAAGTTATCTATCTTAGTGATTTGCAACTCTCAAGTCTATTACAGCCCCTGGTATTGTGTAAGCCGCCCAGGGGGCCTGCAAAATTGCTAAGTGTCAGAGTCTGCTTTCAGTGCAGTGTTGGATCAGGTCCTGGGCTGAATTGGGCCTGGGGGCGGGGGGCGCATTTGGGGCTGCTTGCCCCGGGTGACAAAAAGTCTAGTTACGGCCTTGGCCTCTACCTCCACAA
This sequence comes from Podocnemis expansa, assembly GCA_007922195.1. NCBI lineage: Eukaryota > Metazoa > Chordata > Testudines > Podocnemididae > Podocnemis > Podocnemis expansa. The sequence goes on from ML682047.1 coordinate 12,006,426, forward strand.
CAGCTTTGTGACACCTCCCTTCTCAGGATCCCCTTTTGGGGCAGCACTCCCAGAGTTATGATACCACAAAACTTCAGATGGAAATGACAGAAGCTGTGAAATTGACCAAATTTAAACCCTTCTGACTGTGACCAAAGGGACTGAATTTGGGAGAGCAGTAGCAATAACAGTTAAGCACTGAAAGGAAGCAGCTCTCCTCTCTGCTTGCAGTTTAAGGCTCGCTAGGGAGAAAACTAGTGACAGACTGCAGAAGGGAGACATCCTGGGGGTTGGGGGCAGGGGAACACTTATGCATACTCCTCCTGACCTTTTTCAACAGAAGTGTGCTCATAGAATCTTAAAAATATAATTTGCAATCGTATCTTCCGTGGCTTTGGCATGTGATGCGTTAACTTCGATTCTGTTTTTGCAAGAGAGAGATTTCTTTTATAAGGCTGTATTCCTATCATGCACTTGAGTTCAGTGGGAGGCACTGTGCTATTTTATGGGGTGGAAAATAAAAAAAAGAATCTGCATTAGTTTTGAATATCTGTTTGGCAGAATTCAGTTAAGGTGAAGCCTAAAGCAGAATGTAGAGTTACCAACCAGCAGGTGCCAATAACAGGAGATAAGGCTGATTTTATTCAGTCGTCTTCCTGATTTGCAGGAAAATGACTGCAGTTACAGTTAAATTGTACTTGGTAGATGGAAAAAGGGGGGAACACGTATGTGGCCTGTCAGTGTTCACTCTTCTCCTTGCCATTAAGCACAAGATGGGGCCTTCTACATAGAATATATCAATCTGCGCCAGACTTGTCTCTCTATTAGTCTGTCTTTCAGAGCACAATGGGCCTGTTGGAGAAAGCGTACCGGTAAACTTCAGATTGTTGCAACCATAGGATAATGGTTTATTCAAAGAGGGGTAACTTTTTTCTTTGCTTGGCATTGTTCCTCGGTATTTCTTGTTCTTGGGGAAGGGGAGGGCTCTTGCATGTAAGAGATGGAAGGAGGTTTTGTGCCTAAGCCATAAAGGACTGGTGGCAGGAAATCTGGGTGGTTTCGCTCGGTTACAGACGTTGTACAAGTGCCTTAACCTCTTTGTGCCTCTATTTCCCCTTAAGTAAAATGGGGAGAATATCTACTTTACCTGCATATTGAAAGGGTTAATTGGTTTGTAAAGAACTTGAAGTCTTCAGATGGGAAGCTATACAGAGGTTCATTGCATTATGTGCGTGACTTAAATAAGCTCTTCTGCTTTTCAGCAAAACAGTTAGCGTGTTTCCAAGTAGTTTTGTCCAAGTGCAATGTCTCATTACAAAATGGAAGCTATTTTATCAGTGTAAAATTTGACAGGTATGAGGGCTTACAGGATAGCTCTGTTTCATAATCTGTGGTGATTTTAATAGTCATATCTGCTTTGCTGTGAAAGATTCTCAAACAGATTGTGTTAAGGAAAAGGCTAAACGGAAATCTGAAACTGAAGGACTTGCAGTGATGGTACTGCTGTTTCTGCCACTTTGTTGGAATAATGGGGAGTTGTGACCCATGGCTTGGGCTACTAGGTGTTGTGATTAACACAAGTAATGCCTCTTGCCCTTTCAGTGGGACAGGAGAGTTTGTTTCTGTATAAGCTCCTATGTTGTTTGCTCAGCTCTTCCATACAGTAGCACCTTTGTCCATAAGAGCAGGTATTTCCCAACTTTTCAACTGCAATATTAATAGCTATAAATTAGGACATTTTATATTCAGAATGCATGTAGGCAAAGGCAAATCTGAAGAAGTCAATAACTCAGCAGTTGTCTTACCTCTAAACTGAGGAGCATAATAAAAATATATTCTGTCAATATCTTGGCCCAGGACCATTATCAAGATATTGACATAAAACAGAAATATAGTATTGACTCTTTGCCTATATTATTTATCTAAGAAGTGTATCTGGTCACAGATTTTATGATTTTTCTAATAGAGAGAAAAGGTGGGTAGGGTGATGTCTTTTATTGGGCCAGTTTCTGTGGATGAAGACAAGCTTTTGAGTTTAGCTCTTCTTCCTGTCTGGGAAAGGTACTCAATATTGCAGCAAAATGCAAGCTGAGCATAACGTATTAACAGTGTTGGAAAAGACCATTCAAGGGGAAGTGGGTAGTTAACACCACTGCAGTCAGGACGAAGAATGGTTAGTGAGTTAGATTGTTGTGATGAGCCATAAAGCCACAGCCTATTGAGTCCATGACCCACCTGTGCCTATCACAACAGGTGGGGTACCTCTTCCTCCACACTAAATGCCCCAAAAGAAAATACATGGGTGAAACCAGTCAGTCAGTGCGCTCGGGAACTCACAAAAATGGCAAGATGAGCACCGTATCTGTGGGTGAACATGTCTCACAGAACGATCACTCCTTATCTGGTCATGGTCCTTGTGCTCAAAGAAAACCTGCATGATATCTTCTGACAATTAGCCTGGTTACTTAAGCCTCATCTATACTTTATTGTTAGGTTGTGGTTTTGTGTTGGCCTAACTGGAAGCGTCTGCACTAAAATGTAAGTCGCTCCCTACGTGGACTTAATAGTGACACTTCCAAGAGGCACAGTGTGTGATTAGGGCAATGCAGTGTCTGTGCGGACACTGCTACTTACATCGCCTATTGGCTGTCTTTCATCTAGGGCTGGCACCTGGAGCCCCCACTTCTCTCTCCACGGGGTGGACAGCTCTGGCTGTCGGTGCCCCCCAATTCCCTCCACAGGTAAGTGGATGGAAGTGAGTCTGGTGCGGATGCATGCCACTGACGAAGCGAAGATTGTGTGGATGTGAAACGCTGCTTTAGTTACCACAGTGGCTGTACATTAACTTGACTTTGAGGTGTGGATATGCCTTTAGATTCATAACTTTGCTAGATGCTTCAAATCATGGAATCTAGGCCTTGGATTTGGGGGTCATTACAATCTTCTGTAACCACCGGCCCTCCTTTGTCCTATGATTGTTGAGGTGTTAACAGCCACCTTTCCCTTGAATGATCTCTTCCAATGTGTTATGAGCGTGTTATGCTCAGCAGTCTGTTCCTCCTTGTGTTTAGCTGCGAAACTGAGGCTTGTCTTCAGTATAACTGTGTGGCCTGGAGGTGTGAAAAATCCCAATTATTTTATATTGAGCTTAGAGCCCCCCCCCCCCCCCCCATCCATGTGGATAGTGTCTCCCGTCCACATAGCTGCCCCCTCTCCTGGGGGAACTATTAAGCAAAAGAGGAGAGAGCTCTCCCATTGGGTTAGACTAGAGCAGGGGTCTCAAACATGTGGCCCGCAGGCCGCATGCGGCCCCTAAAGTTCTTGCCTGCGGTGACATGATCGTTACTGGTATTTGCAATATCGCTATATGGAAAGGTGTCAGTGGTGCGGCCCTTGGGCTATCATGCTAATCCTCATGGAGCCCTCTACTAATCTTCTTCCGGCCCTCATGGTGATTTGAGTTTGAGACCCCTGGACTAGAGCAATGCTTCCCAACCTTTTTTGCAGCAGCGCCCCATTCCAGTGAAACTGTTTTTCTACTGCCCCCCTTCAAAAAAAATTTTAAAGTTGAGCATGACTTCTGATGCCCCCTACTGCCTCTTAGCTTTTATTGGCCTCTTGAACTGCACAATCCCACCTTCTTCGCCCCACAGGGTTGATACTGCCCCCATTGGGAAATGCTGGACTAGAGCAACTTCACCAGCGTGAATTTGTAGTGTAGACCTGCCCCAAGTACCTTTCCCAGACCCAAAGAGCCCTGTGTAAACTGAAAAATTAGTTTCTTTTCACCAACAGAAGCTGAGCAATAAAACAGATGACCTCATCCAGGTGATCTCACTGTTTTCCTTGGACCAGCATGGCTACATGATTGCAAATGATGCATTTTTCTATTGTATTTGAAGAATGCGGGATGCAGCAGTTTTCTTGTCATCAGCTGAGTGACTGCTTGTTTCAGAGTAAAGTATGTGAAGTTGTTGCCAAGAACTTTGGGGAAAAATATCTATCACAGTTCAGATAGTATCTGCTCATTTCATCCTTTTTTTACCATCTATGCCCCTCAGCCTTACCATGTAATCAAAATGATCATCTTCTAGTTGTTAGGACCAAGTGGTCCGTTTCTTAGTGTGTTTGACGCAAATGAAATCCAATAGGAAGCTTTGCGCCGTGGTTTCACTACTTTGCAGTGAGTCCCTGTCTGTATTTGCACCATATTTTTGCGGCGACGTCTGGAGGAAATATTTGGCTGTTTGGGATGGAATGAAACAAATGGCAGATGCATCTGGGTGGGGGAGGTGAGCTGAGGGGGTGAGGGCCAACAGCGCAAGCTTTACTGAAATGTGTGTATTCAGTAGAAATGTGAATAAAGGTGCATAAGGTTTACTTAACAGACCTATTCCTTTAACAGGTCTCCGTTTAAGTGGGCTCCATGGAGCACAGATAAGAGATAAAGAGAGAAGTATGTGCAAGTGATCTCTAATGCTTCTGATTAAACTAAATCTCAAAATCTGTTTTGGCCTTTTGATTTTTTCCCCCCCCACACCTAAATACACACCAATCTGCTTGATCTTTACATTGGGTTTAATTTGGGAAGGGGGCGGAGGTAAGTTTCAAGGATTTTGGCTGGCAGGATTTTCTCCTGTGACTCTCAGCATGGGGAGATGCAGATCAATTTCCTATCCTGTGTTCAGCTGGATGCTGGGTTGTGGACTGTGTTGATCAAGAAATCCCCTCCTGTTTCTTACCGCATAACACATTCATTTCAGCCACTGAACCTAAATTACTGTTTTGCTTTTCTTTCTTTTTTTTTTTTTTTTTTGATGAAATGGTAAGAACTCTTTCTATAGGGATGAAGTTAGTTTATCCGTGCTAATGCTTTGATTTTTTTTTTTTTTTCCTTTTTCTTCTCTCTGCCACAGTAGGTAACCAGTTAGGGGCCCTGGTACATCAAAGGTAAGCAGTGGGTTATGTTTTATTATTTATTGTTCAGTTCTAATTGTTTATTGATCCACCATCTGTACTAGAGCGCTAGGAAGTCAGAGGTTGAGAACATGGAAAACTGTAGGCTCTGGTTTTTCCAGGCTGCAATCTTTACCTACCCTTTCGGAGGCTGTGCACTTGAAAAGAGTTTTCACATTTTTTTTTAAGGATAGCTTGGATTTGGCTTCATGTAAATCTGTAGAGCTGAGCATAAGAGAATGACATACCCTCCCCCCTTCTTTTGACAGAGTAACTGGAGTCAGAAGTATTAAGCTGGCAACTGGGTATTTCTTAGTTTGCTGGTGAAATATGACGACTTGGATGACTCCTTACTAGGCATGATAAAGTGCGGCTCTGAAGAATGCTGTGTCTAAACTGTGCTTAGTTTTTAGATTCTTGCATTTCTGTATGGGGGATGGTTTTCAGCAGTGTTGCACTTCAGAACTTGCTCCAGACCCTTAAATGCCAAAAATGTCGATATGAGGACAGTGTGCTCTTAACTGGAACACAGCCCCTGCTCCAGTTTACAGTCTCAGTAGAAAGACCAAGGGTGCAGAAACTAAGAACCGTAGGAGTAGTTCCATGAGACCAGGGTTGGAGTGTTACGTTAGGACAGTGAATAGCTCCTTTCTGTGCCTGTTCCCTCTCCCAACAGCGGACCTCATTCTTCAAACTGTCAGCTATTACTATTTTTCCATCACCATTAATTCACTTGAGGGCCCTTTTACAAGGCAGGCTTTAAGGCCTCAGACGTCGTCTGACAGTTAAGGCAGTAGTTTTTGAATGTGCCGTAAGAACTGTCCAAGAGTGCTGTGAATTTTTGTACAAAGGTAATGAAAAATCAATGAAAAACAAACATTTGTTCATCTTAAATGCTGTTCTAGCCAACCAAAATTACTACTCAAAAATTCAAGGAAATTAACCATCAAATTAAAAGTGAGGTATCGGTCTTTCGGTTTTAAAATGTGAACATTCTAAATGCAGGTGGCCAAAGGGCAAATCTGAGATGATGTGTATTTTTTTCCCGTGAAGTTGAAACATTAATGCGTTTGATCCTTCTTTAGCTTGTTGCATTCACTGTGTTGCAAACCTCTCTAGTGAAACTGTAACCATAGTAAATGTGACTTTTATGAGCAATCAATTCAGCTGAAGAAAATGGGTGTGCCATGGAATTTTGTCTCATTGAAGTGTGCTGTCATTGAAAAGGTGGAAAACCACTGAGTTAGGGGGACTGATATTGTACCTCTGGTATGGGAGAGGCAATATTAATTATATTACAGATTAAGTCCTTAAGCATAAGTATTTATCAATGTTGCAGCTGTGGAAAAATCTAGAAATTCAAATTCTATTTTTTTCTATGACCGGCCTGCACCAAGCTCTGTACCATAAGATGTCTTAAGAGGCCTTGTTAGAAATCTGTGTTGAGCTGCCTCCAGAGGTATTTAATTGCTTTCAGGAGTGGCAGACAAATTGCATATTGTATGTATTCAATATATGAAGGGTTGGGAAGTATCTATCAAAAATCATTTGACTCACGTGCTCAGGAAAAAAAGGCAAATGCCATATTTGTAGAGCTGTATTTAACAGTAGTATCATGGAAAAACAAGCAAGTAATTATTCTCTTCCACGCAACACTCATGAGGCCTCATACACAAAACTTAAGGTTTTTTGGCATCACATTTTATGACCAACAAATTGGAGCATCCAGAGAGGAATAAAAGTGATGCAATGTTTGTGAAAATGAAACTGAGGAGGAAGAGTTGGGAATTGCTTATGTTAATTCCAGAGATGATAACGCCAAGGGTAGACTTGTCTACAAAACCATGATGGGATGTTAGAGATCAAGAACTGGTTAGCTTCAAGCAATAAGGACAGATTGGGAAGTAATGGGTTTAAGCTGTATCATGGAAAATTGAGGTTATATTTTAGGCAAAGATTTGTGTATTTTAGGAGCAAGGCATTTGGAGCAAGAATAGCCAAAGGAAGTAAGGTATTGCCTCCTTTCGAGCCAATCAAGGCTAGATTTAAAAGGTTTTAGAGTTGAGGAGTAACTAAATTCTTTCACCAAAGGGGTAGAACAGATGATCCACCAGGGGTTCCTTGCAACTCAAATGATTTTGTTTATGGCTGAAGTGTTTACTTTTATATACAGAACTTTTTATACTGTGGTGACTTTTGTGAGGGGATGAAGGCGGTCTACTAAGCTCTTCTTTGCATTGACTATCTGAATCTCCATTTTTAGGACAGTAATAACAGAAGAATTCAAAGTGCCTGATAAAATGGTTGGATTTAGTAAGTATTCTGGTTGTTTTTATTCTAATGTCAGTTCCTAAAGATAAATTCTATTCAGAAACAGTGCTTATTGTGATGGGTTACCTGATAACATCCCCAGTAAGGGCAGGTGAAACTACGCCTGTCTCACACACCTGCAGTTAAAAACCTGCGTATAAACTACCTGTTTTCTGATAAGGCACTAAGGTTTTACAGTGATGAATATGGAATAAGATTTTGGGTTGGGTGAACAGGGGACACCAATTTCTGAAGACCTCACATTCTAGTAACTCAGTGTAACCCCAAATTCCCCAGACCAAATTTACATATCTTTCTACGAGTTAATCCATTTACTTCTCACCAGAACCAGTTATTGCATTTCTGTACACTTTTGTCAGTGGGGATGAGGAAAGAGGGAGGAACAAAATAATGCTTAAACACTCAAGTGTAAAGTTGAATTTTGACACTTAAGGTAGGTCCAACTGTGTTTGAGCCCTGATACACTCAGTGCAGGAAGAAATAACTGAGTGCACTTTGTTGTCCAGGTGGATTTCTCTCTTCTTTTTGTTCCCTCTCATTTCACCCCTCCTTCACCTCACCCTTGCACCGTGGACAGTATTCTCATACACTTCACCCCATTTCCTGTTTTGCTCCCTGACTGCTTTCTCTCTCTCTCTCCTTAGAAGGGAAACCTGCTGTCAGACTCTCTAGCAAACATCTTTTCTCTTTAGGTGCTAGGTTACATGTGTCACTTCCAAGTGCCACAGCATGTTCTGTAACCTTTTGATCCTGACATGAACCTCTTCCGGTAAAGGAATGTCACCCAAAAAGTTCTGCTTACTGTATGAAGAGTGGAAATGGAAATAACAGTCCATATTAACTGCCATTACACAGAGACTGACCAGCATGTCCAGCCTGAAGTTGAAAATGAAAACCTGTCTTCCTGGCTCAGTTCTGTGGAAGAGTAAAAATTAACTGTTTACAGGTCCACTACTCCATTCATTTCTTCTTCTGTCCAGTTTGGCTAGCTGTTACGTCTCTAAGATGCCACGTTAGCTTCTAGGCATGTATTGTGTTCTTTTAAAATACGCGTAAAAGGTACCCAGAGATTTAGATGGACGCCCTCTGATAAGTGGAGTTTTTCCAGAATCTGCCTAGTTCTTGTTCTTTATTATTCATTAGTTGGTTTACTATATAGGAGCAGCAATCTTCTCTTCTACTCCTCTCTTCCACCTGCCTCCCCCAATCACGTTTGCTGGGCCAGATGCTAGCCATTCAGAGGTTAGCCGTGTAGTTCTGTGAGAAGGCCTGGCAAAAAATTGGTTTATGCCACTAAAATGGGTGGTAAAGATTCAGGCTCATACAGGTGCTCGTGGAAGCAGGTTTCACAGTTGAGGGCCCTGTACCTACAAAGTGTTGATCAATGGTTTGAACCTGTAAACTGCTCTGATTTGCTGTTCCTGTATGACCTGATCCTATGTCTTACACCCCCTTGCATTTAGTTTCATTCCTTTCTGTAAGTTCACCCATCTTCGAAGCATCTGAGGAAGTGGGATGTCCCACGAAAGCTCGTGCAAAAAATAAATCTGTTAGTCTTAAAGTGCCACATAACTCCTTGTTGTTTGATCAATCATGCCTGTTAGACTTGGCGGTCCTGAAGCTGTGCTCCATATTGCTCTTTGGGAAGGGATATATGGCTGGCTGTACCCATTCTCTCTGCTATAATGTGGAATGCAATGATCATTCAGTGATGCAGGGGATCTAAGGGAGGCCAGTTTCTGCTTTCAGCTTGAGGTCTAGTATGGCACTTCAGTATAAAATCTGGACCTGTTGAGGTGTAGCTCACACTAGGAACATGCTCTTGAAGGAGGGACGGTGAATTCTTTGAAAAAGCAACAGTCAAAATACCTGTGCTTTAGTTTGCAAAATTATCAGGACAGCCACGTTTTCTTATCAAACTGGAGATTCAGGTTGTCCTTGGACAATAACCTTAAAAACCCTTTCCTAGTCTGGACGTGTTTAGTGACTTATTTGTATCTATCGCTCATTCCCACTTCAGTGTAAGCTTTGTATTTATAAGGATACACAATTACTAGAATTAAGCAGAAATTTTAATGATTTTACCCTAAGATTGGCTTCTGTGTGTCAGTGTTCACAGTTTTAAAATACAGTTTCCCCTTTACAGTGAGCAGCAGTCAAGTAGAGGGAGCGGATATTCTGCTTTTGGCTAAGACAATAGTAAATTGACAGTTGTTGAACTTGTTTCAGTAATCGGCAGGGGTGGTGAACAGATCTCGCGGATCCAGGCAGAGTCTGGCTGCAAAATTCAAATTGCTCCAGGTAAGAGCTTCTGTGCATGCTGGACAAGTACCCAGGACGTAGCACTGAAAATATAGCACACCCAACAGACATGGCTGTGCATCGTGTTCATAGGTGGTGTAGCTGGTTACCAAATGATGCACAAGGGAATTCTGTTTTGGGACTGATCTCCATATTAGCACAGAAAACAGACCTATTAACTACTTCTGGGAGCAAAATGATGGGACCACCTTTATTCAAGAAGCAGATGCAACTTAATTGTTATGTTAAAGGATGGTCTATGCTGTTCTTCCAAAGATGAAAAATGCTCCTGCTTAGGACTGTCTTCTAGTGGCATTTTTTGGACAGGTTGGATTGGATTTAATGATTAGTCTTGTCAGTTCTTAGAAACTGAAATTTCCAAAGGTCAGGAGTTACCACCGATGGGATGCATCTCAAACTGAAAAGGAAATAATACCAATCTGTGCAATATGTTTTGTGCTTTTGCTTTGTAGATGCTTTCATTTCTCCAGTTTTCCCATGTGCAATACCGCATGGGGGATAGAGTTGCAGTAAAATAGGATCTTCTGGATTCTTCCTCTTAGTTGGCGGGGAGAGATTCTAAAAGTAAAGAAACATCCATTTTGTCTTTGCAATATATTGATGCTGGAGATCTGTGGATTCTCATTAACGTGTTTCATGTGCAAAGGAGTCATTTTAATGCTGCCCTGTGATCACTGAAATAGTTGTCCAGTTTAAGTCCAACTGAATTGAGTATAACAACTTGTTTACCAGGATTGTGACATTTAAAAGAAAGCCAACTTGCACTATACAGTTGTAAGTGAAGGAAAATACCATAATCACATCAGTCCAGGATACCACAGGAGCAAGACTGAACATTCCAACAGGAGCAAGTGTGCAGGGTGATTGAAGGATACATAAGATGCTTCATAAATATTTGCTTTATGTCTCAATATATAATTATAATGAATCACAGCCAACTGTTCGAATCAGGTATAGAACCTGATTGCATCATGCAAGAACGGTGTGTGCTTTGAGGCTGCCCTTTGTTCCTGAGACTGGCTGCCTCTCACCAACCTCTTATAACATGCAATCCATAAAGGATAATGTAGCTTTTACTGCCTCTTTTAAGAGCTGAAAGGAGGGCTAGCTTTGTAGACTGTACTTAGGCTGCTTGCGTCTGTCTGCTTGGCTGGCCATTGAGGAGTTGTGAAATATCCAGTGCCTGTCATGTTCTCGTTCTCTTCGCAGACAGCGGTGGAATGCCTGAGAGGCCCTGTGTGCTCACCGGAACACCAGAGAGCATCGAGTGAGTCTTTTGGGTTTTTTTCCTCTTTCCTTTCCTCTTCCTTACCACTATGGTCTATCACTGCTGTTCTTTGGTTAGCCACAATCAACAAGTGTTGGCCTACTGAAGCCTTAGGGTCACTAGACTCTAGGGCCACTTGGTCTAACACTAAGAAGTTTATGCATCCAAGGCTTTTTCAGTGACAATGTGCTGAATCCTCTGCAGAAATTCCCATGGAATTCCACTTCCCAGGGTTGCTCTTAGGGCACCTAGAATGCAAGTTTCCAGGATACTAAATTAAGCCTTTGAAGGGCACTGTTCTCCCCTCCCCTTCCACTTCTACTGAGATGAACATCCTGCTAGCTGAAGAAGGGACTGCAGGAGGCCCCCAGAGCCTGCCAGTTGCCCTCCTATATAGACTGGCTGTGTCGCTTCAGGGCAGCGTGAGGCCATTCAGTGTGCCGCCTCCATACTACTGCCAGCCAGAAGTGAAGTGAACTGAATTCTTGAGCTCTGGTGCCTGCGTGGGTAGAGACACACTTGGCAATCCAGCAGGGGCTGCTACTCTTTAGGCTATAGAAACTTTAGGGACAGTGTTTCCTCCCTCCCCCTTCCCAGGAGCTGAGTTTGAGACTCTCCCAAACCAGTTGAGGACCTCCTGCTGGGACTGGATCCAGGATCCTCAAGCTTACAGGAACACACTTAACATATGGAGCTGCTCTTTCTCTCCCCAGCCTTTGGGTAGGTGGGTTTTTTAAAATCCATCTGGAAATCTTTGAGTTTCATTTGATTAATAAAAATACATAGCCACAAAGACTCTCGAGAAGATTTTCACTATTCTTCCATTCCTAAGAGATCTAAGGATGCCTAAATCCCTTTGCTCTACCATAATTCTGCAAGTGACCCAGAATAAGAATAATTGGCAAACACATATTATAAGGCAAACAATATGGTTTTGCTGCTGTTGAGGCATGCTTCCCTCTAGAAAAGGATATTTCAGAACAAGAGCCAAGTATTTAAAATGCCTGATGAGATGCTTGAGGAAAAATGAGTAAGAACCACATTTTTGTAGCTCCTAAAAGTTCTGAAATATGCAACAAAACACAGACTTGTGTGCAAGACTGTCTCAAATGATTCAACTTGGTGAAGCTAAGTGAGGAGGAAGGCTAAGGACATGGAATTTAATTTCCTTCTCTGATAGTTAACAACAGCCTGACTGTGATACAAGTCAGATGTCAGGATTTTCCTCATGCAGCCCTACATGAGGAGAAATTGTCCCCACCACCAAAGATGAACTAATAGGTCAATATTCTACTATTCTTCCCCCCTGAAACACCAAGGATCATGGGCCCTCTGTCTTCCTGACTGTTTCTACCCCCCCCCCCCCCCCAAAAAAAAAAAGCCAAGCAAGAGCTTTATGAATAAAACTTAAGGTAGTTTTGTTTAAAAAAAACAAAAACAAAAACCAAAAACCAAAAAAAAACACCACCCACCCATTAATTTGAAATCTGCTTCTGGAAATCGCAGCTCCTGCCTCACTTCCTGATTTCAGTGGAGGGTGGGTGGTGCTCTGCTGTTGGACACAGGCTGTCAGACCACCACCCACTGAGTTAAACCTCCCAGGCGAATGCATCAGTGGGCACTTAACTCTGCCACTTCCAGACTTCAGCATGAGCTGCTGCATCCTGATGTGCTCAGGATGGCTGGTGGCTGAGAGGAACAACACCCAAGTGCAAATGGGTGGACTGCTGACCTGGCTCCAGCCTCTGATGAAGGGAAGGGGCTTGTAGATGACGACAATTAACATGAAGATGGAAAATCACAGCCAGTTAGTTTAAACATTATAAAGCTGCCATGGAGCAGTCTTTAATCTCATGGCCTTGGATCTGTTCTCATAACCAGTACTTAGTTTCTTGCTCTGTGGATCAGATGGTGGTGGTCTAACCTGTCATGTTACTGTTTCAGACCAGCACACCTGGCTTGCCTCAATCAGGAAGTGAGGGTGTGGCTGGGGTTTATGAAGATTGATATTAAAAATGAAATTGGGGTTTGAGGCATTAGTCTTGACTTCACTTAAAATGTGGTGCACTCAAAGTGTAGGGAAGCCAGTGCCTTAAAAACATGTAAGCATCAAAGGTGTCAAGGTGCACTGCTTCCGTCTCTCCCCCTTTTCAAAATCAGAGTTCTGATAGGTGTTGGGAAGGGAATTGGTGTTCCAAAGTTTAAAAGCTGTTGTGCTAACCATGGTTTTCTTCTCATCTCTTCACTTTTCCTCTCCACACATGTCTCACGTATCAGTGGTTTAGTTTCTTGGATAGATGAAGCAATGTTGTCTAATGGTGGTTTCCCTTGGTTCTTTTCAAAGACAAGCAAAGAGGCTACTGGGGCAGATAGTTGAGCGCTGTCGGAATGGACCTGGCTTTCACAACGATGTCGATGGCAACAGTACGATCCAAGAGATTCTGATCCCAGCTTCCAAAGTGGGTCTAGTCATTGGCAAAGGAGGTGAAACAATAAAACAGTTGCAGGTGTGCAAGATGTTTTTATTTCAAGAAACTCTCCCCTAGCAAATTTCTCATTGATCGGGGTTCCCAAACTGGAATATGCATCCTTAGTCACTGGTCCATCCATTCACTTCACAACAACCAAAGCTGATATGTGACCCAATGGCTGTTGAAAAGTTCTTGAAAATGAAGAGCTCTAGTGCCAGTTGTGGAAGATTAACATGTTAATCTCTCATCTTGAAAAATCTGGATTCAAATCCAGCCCCAAATTTCAAAAGAAAAAAGCTTGTCCTCAGTTGAGCTTCTAGTGGATGTTTCCCTGCATTGTGAGACATGCAGGTGTAGAATGTTTGCAGTGCTTGAGAGGGGCCTTGTGACTTTCAGAGACCACCCTGAAATTATGCCCTCTCCCACTGAGGCTTCTGTAATGCCTGGTCGGTCCCGTCCCGTCCCATCCCATCCCATCCCCCCTTCCATAGCCCCTGTTTGTTTTTTGTAAAAAATCAGACAGGTCATGGTTTCTGTGAATGTTTGTGTATTGCCTGTGTCCTGTCTGAGACTTTTACTAAGAATAACCATGACACAATCCTAGGCATAGTAAAGAGTGTCCCATGTCAGGGTTCAGGTGCATTACTGAGGCTGCTTAAAGGTGGCTCTGCTGTTCCACAGGATATTTCATCAAGTTCATTGCTTCTGTAGGTGAAGCTGGTATTTAATCTCCTCTCCTCTGTCTCTACCCCTGTTAAAATTTGTATGTGTGTTAATCCACATACCTGGATATCTTTTCTCTTCCCTCTGTCTTGGTACACTTTACAAACTTTTAAAGACTAATGGGCTTCAGAAATACATTTATGCCAAGATAGTAATTGATTTTTTTTGTTGATAACTTAATTATGACTGTATCATCCAAATGTATTGGGCACAGCCCATGTGGTGTGTTTAGTGAAGTTCTTGTCTCACTGTTAAGACTGGATAGAGATACAGATGTTGGACTCTCTGTTTGCACTTGACTCTGCATTAGAAATGTGGTGTGGTGAGGGCCATGCTTCCTTGTGGTCCTGTGCTGAGGCTGGAGAACAATTATGGTCTTTGTGGAGTAAAGGACTATACCTTGCTTTTAAAAAAAAAATAAATAAATCGCAAGCTAGAAGGCTCTTTGATCTGACCTATCGAAATGTTTAGTGACCCAAGTTTAGGCATCTACTGTTCACTCTTTTTTGCTAAGGTACCCTGCTTACTGAAGTGTTGTGTGACTTTTGCAGGAGCGAACAGGTGTGAAAATGGTTATGATCCAAGATGGCCCATTACCAACGGGAGCAGATAAACCTCTCCGCATTACAGGAGATGCTTTTAAAGTACAGGTATGACATGGAAACACCTCATGTGATTCTGCATAATAGTTCTAAGTGAATCTTTAAGCAATGGAGTTGTTAGTGGTGCTTGTCAACATGCAATGAAGTTAAATAAATCAACTGATGTTTTGTTAGAAAATGATGGTTACTGTTCATTCTAAACATCTACTGATGTTTAGAAGGTAGCTGCAGTGCTCTGTTGTTCTGGGTGCCCTATTTAACGTACACAGTCCTGGCTTCAGACCTTAATTCCATGATTCCCCAGAAGAGAGAGGTTGTTTAACAGTGGATGTTTAGAACGAACACATATAGCAGCTCATGCTTATGAGGTAGTCTGTGACACTGATGTGGTTTTATTAGATACCAGCCTAATCTAGATTCAGACAACTCAGATGATCCTAAGACTTGGTATGCAGTTCATTGCACCACACAGAGCCCAAAGTTAGATTTTTAGTTGCTGCTCAAACATAAAAACTGTGCGAGACCGTTCAAAAGCAGTAGGCACCCGGCTCCTGTTGATTTTCAGTGGGAGCTTGGTGTCTGATTGCTTTAGGTGCTTGAGAAACATCTAAAATGGTAGGTGTTGCAAGTCATGGCTGAGGAACAGTGATGTTGCTTCCAGTTTGATGAATGATGATTCACAGACTACTTAAGCTCGCATTACAAAGGTGTAGATCTGTAAGACAAGTTTAAAACAGTCTTGATTTTTTCAATCAAAATGCATGTTACCTGTCACACTCTAGGCTGCTGCTCTGTCCACCTTGCTGGATGGGCCTAGTGTGTTTTCCATGTTCTTCCTGAGCAGTAAATCACACATGAATCAGAATTAAGGGCTCTTTTATGTTGCAAACCCTCTGGCCAGGGAGTATCAGTTTGCACAGAACATAACCACCTCAGTAGATCCTTGATCCTGGTGGGTCACTCTGGATGTTCCATCAACTGCACTTGTCATATCATTTGAGATGGGAGACTTTTTTCTAAAATCACAGTAATAGCTTCATCTCTCTCCATGTCGGCCTTTTTTTGTGATAGCTACTTCAGAAAAAAGTTCAGGGACCACCTCCCCTCTATCTTACACCCACCAAATCTCAGCACTTCTTTAATTAATGCGTGAGTTGAATGTTTGAGATGCTCTTTTAATGAGTAGATGTCTATAAGTGGTAAATACTATATGTTTGTTAGTGCAGATCTACGCTCCTGCTTATGTCAATCTAATTTACACCACTTGAGTGTGGGGGTGGTGAGGAAGACACACCCCTCTGAGCGATGCAAGTTCTGACAATCGAAACGCTGTCCGCACGGTGCTTTTGTCAATGGAACGTGCTGGCCCACTGTTATAGCATCCACCTCTTAGGGAGATGAAGTAATTATGCAGGTGGAAGAGCACCATCCTGTTGGCTTACAGTGTCTTCAGCAGACATGCTCCAGAAGCACAGTTGTGCTGATGTTGTACATCTACTGTAAATGTGCCCTTCATTATGGACATCTTTACTAGCTGAGCTGTATAGTAGCATGTGAAAGGCCTTCTGAAATGAACAGTTATTTGCTTGAGTATGAAAATCGACCCAAATTAGAGTTTTATTCTCCAGTGCTTACCTTTCATCATGTTAGGTAGCTTGTATTTCTTTTTCTTCCCATCTCCACCTTCCCACCTTCTAGCATATATCATGGCTTCTACCACAGCATGTTTGGGTGTGAATTCCTTCCAGTCAAAAGGTCCTTAAATTTCCCTAAGAAACGAATTAAGATTATAGTTTGGAAAAAACCATGGTCACTTGTTTCTAAAGACCTTTTAAACAGTTGTACATGAGGGTCGTCTTCCTAAAAAGCTGTTCTATTTCTGTCTGGAAAAGGATGGCAAAATGGATCTCTATTAAAATGGTGAGAAATCTCAAATCAAGGATCTTTAGTCTGCTTAATTTAAAAAGCAATTCTGCTTGAAGCCTTCTCGCCATTGAGGCCCTGAGCACCAGGATGTGGAAGTAGGATGGACATTAGTTAAGAGCTAATAATAATTTCTTTCCCACAGCAAGCAAGGGAAATGGTACTAGAGATCATCCGGGAGAAAGATCAGGCAGATTTCCGAGGTGTACGAAGTGACTTCAGCTCTAGAATGGGAGGAGGCAGCATAGAGGTATGTTTTCTTGACGAGTGCTGTGGTAATCTTCCCATATAGAGGGTGAGGGATGGAGACTGTTTCATTTCAAACATTGCCAGTGAGATATAGAGCCTTCATAAGGCTCTCTGCCTTTAAGTATACTGCATCCGTCCACTGGAACAGGCTCATAAACTTTTCAGAGGTCATTTGGATTTGCAAATGATGCATCAGTCTTTTCCAGAATTCTTTCAGAAGTGTCATTCTTGTAATGCAGAGGGTTAGTTTTGCTAGTGGATAGGATTTATGGCCAGTGGAAATCTTTACTTAGAGCTGTTTCATTTGGTCTGTTGGGGGGGGGGGGTAGCCATGTTCAGCAAAACAAAGGAGGAGTTCTGTGGCACTTTTAAAAACTAACACATTTATCGCAAGTGCTTTTGTGGGAGAAAATCCTACTTCATCAGATGCTTTCAAGACATTTCAAAGCATCTGACAAAATGGGATTTTTTTCCCACAAAAGTGATTGCATTAAATAAAGTTGATAGTCTTTAAAAGTGCCACAGGACTCCTTGTTTGTTACATTTGTTCTGGCGCAGCACCTAAGGCAGCTAAGCACACCTCTTGAAAAACAAGTATAATACAGTCTGGTTGTGAGTTTTCTTACTGCTTTGCCTTTCCCATCAGGTCTCCGTGCCCAGGTTTGCTGTTGGAATTGTAATAGGAAGAAATGGAGAAATGATCAAAAAGATTCAGAATGATGCTGGTGTTAGGATTCAGTTTAAACCAGGTTTGTGCAGAACACAAAGGTCTGTTACTTTCTTATCACTGTGCCAAGCAGGGGCTACCAAGGTTTATTGTTCAGTGCCAACGTACAGCAGCTAGTCTTCCTTCTATCCAACTTAGGGGTCCTTTCATACCAGTTTAAACGTAACATGCCACCACCTTGGCTCTTCATGCAGGTACTACAAAGGTTTTCTGCTTGTTGCCTGAGAGACTGGAAAGAAATTGTGTACGCTTCATTTGCAAAAGATTAGGCACTTTGACAGTGATATCTTGGCCTTGCAGATAATTGATGCAAAGAACTGAGTTATCAAAAACCTTGCTTCCTGTCTTTAAATTACTGTGCTTGAGAATATTCTTGGCCTTTAGGCATAAGGACTTGAGTAACTCAAATTTTCTCTGGTTCACTTGGCTGCCCTTGTCCTTTTTAGAATACAGCAATCTCTTTCAAGGTTTATCATGTTGCTTGTAAGGGCTGAAGGTGGAGGAGAAAGATGGCAAGTCTAACATGAGTGATCCACTTGCGGAAAGACACTGCTTACTATGACCATCCTGGAGGGAAGTTTCATTTCATGAGTGATTTTTTTCCTTTTTTAATTAAGTCTTTGTCACCTCTCACTCCACAGATGATGGGATTAGTCCTGAAAGAGTCGCTCAGGTCATGGGGCTTCCTGATCGGTGTCAGCATGCAGCTCATATCATCAATGAGCTTATTCTCACAGCACAGGTGGGTTCTGCAGCCTCCCATGAGGCAAAGGTGTATATTAATAGAGAACGGAAAACGCAGTATGGGGAGTATCTCATAAACATTGTGATGTGACGGTAAGCCACGCTGTTTTGAGTAGGCAACTTTTTTCTCTCCTCCCTCTCCTCTCTCCTGCTGGCCCCTTTATGCTGCTACACATTAGAGGTCTGAAGTGTAACTTCCTTAGAATTCTTCTGCCCTTGATGCTCCTTAGCCATGTGCTGGTTCAGCTAGGGAACATTTCTCAAGCACATCCAGCTAGTTTTCAGATAACATTTATGGCCACTTGGCTCTACCTGTGGTAGGCAGTCCATAAGAATGGTGCAAAAATGAGTTTACTAACCAGTTAATTCAGATTGTTCAAGCACATCCACACCATCTTCAAAGTCATTGCCTTCTGAGGAGCATTTTTCAAAATGTTTCATTCTGACAGCAAAGCCTTGCATCTCTTGCACTATTTGAATTTGGCATGTCTTCCTTTTTTTTACCCAGAGGTCCAAGAATGTCATAAAAATATTCCAAAATAGAGGCTTTTGTATGAGGTAAAGCCATGATAGTCATCTTACTCCACTTCCTAAGGGTTGTAATAAACTCTAGTGGCTATGCCCTGAACAATGTCGTCCACAGTGTCCCGCTTTGATGTCAGCTTTGCTTCTTTCTAACTGCACACTCTGCTCCTTCTCCCTCATTACAGAACTTCCCCGCGGGGGTGGGGGACAGCAACAGTGATCCAGGACTTCTCATCATATAACACACATGACTGAGAAATTAATGGATTTCTGTTTGTTTATGAGCAAGGAGATGGAGCAAGGCCATTTACTTCATGTGTTCCCAAACCATCCAGAAGGAAAGGCTAGTCATTATTGGACAGATCAGTATCTTTCCCTGAGTTGTGAGCATGTTTCTGTGGTGGGTGGAGTCATAAATATTTATCATTTGAGACCTGAGCCTGTTAGATCTCTGATAAGGAGAATGAGACAATGCAGGCAGGCTATTTGGGTGATCCTAATGAGAGGTCTTCTGAAGTCACAGGCTGGGTCCCAGAACCAATGAAGATGTTGCCACTCTCTTGCACCCAGTAGCGTAGTCCCTGGGACTCCCACAGGACCAGGCCCTTAATATAGCACATGGCCTGTTGTGCCGTATTTATAACGCTTGTCATCAGAAGGTGGATGCTTTTCCTGATTGTTCCTTTATATAGAAAAGCAGCCTTGAACTCCATTTTTTATCTAAGCCCAAGGATTCAGCACATTTATTCAGATGTTTTAAGAGATGATAGTAAGTTTGGCTCATCGCATCTTATTTAAATTCAGACTTCATTTTAAATGATTTTATTTTTAAAAAGAAAAATGGAATTATAGTTAAAATGAAAGGGTTGTTGAAATCCAGCTTTCATTTTTTTTTCCAAAAAAGTCATCGTTTATCAGCCTGGACGGGGAAGCAGGGAACTATGTGTTGGGGTTAACATGGAAAACACTGTTTGTACCACAGGGCTTGATAAGGGTTAGAAGTGCTCAGAATGGCACAACATGAACTAAGTGCACAAAGAGCTCTGCTTCTAGATATTTTGTGCAGGTTCTGGTTAATGGGCCTATACCCTGCATATCCACCCCTGTGTGGTTCTGAAAAGGCTGTTGGGCTGGAAAGCTCCAGTGCTCTTTCTGGAAGGCAGTGGGAGAGAAAAGAGCCTCTTCTGGCTTTTCCCAATGTTGTTACTCATGATTTGAAAACCTCTTTACATACAAGGGCAAATATCCTTTCCTCAGCTGCTTAATTCTAGACCCTTTGCCACATTGGCTTATAACAGCAGAGGGTCTTTTGCAGATAAAAGCGTTTGGATTCTTTATACTAACCTAAAACTTGTTTGGACAGAGTTGTTTAGAGGTTCAGGTTTGGAGCAATTTGTACTTCATCTGAAGGATTCCAGTGGTTCTTAATCTTAAGGTAACTGGTGTTTGAAAGGGTTAACTTCTGGCTTCCATGAAGCCTTTGGTGCCAAATAGTGTGCATTAGAGCGAAGATTTTGGGCTTGCAGCAAGGAAAGCCAGGCAACAAGCCATGCTCAGCTCGGAGCTGAGCAACAGAAAGGACTTTGAGCTTATGTATACCTGCTGGTAACAGAAGGATATTATTTGTCTGAAGGCATGCATTTATCTCTATTTACTGAAACAAACCTACAGAGTCAGGAAGGCAGCTGTGACCTACATTAACAGCACTTCTTTGGACTGCTTCAAAATGTCATGCACAGAAATAAGGGCCTGGAGTTCCCTAGGTGGGTGATATTAGTGCTATTGATGATATCATGCTGTTTAAAATCTACTGTGCCTTTTTTAACGTGTCCAGTCGGAAGTGCAAATACAGGGGGTCAGGAAAAAATATTCACAGTGATGCTGGTTTTTTTCCCTTCAAGGAGCGAGATGGCTTTGGAAGTCTGGCGGTGGCCCGGGGAAGAGGTCGTGGTCGTGGGGACTGGAGTGCTGGGACACCTGGGGGGATGCAGGAAATAACCTACACGGTGCCAGCTGATAAGTGTGGCCTTGTTATAGGCAAAGGTAAGTGATGCTGGCATCACACTGGGTGAGATGTAATTTCCACTTCAGATGGTTCTGAGTAAGCATTCCTAAACTGCATTGGAGTGGCTGTGATATTTTGTCTTTAAAATTGTGGGTCAGTGGCCATGATCACACGACATAGGAGGAGCCTAGTAAGCATAACCACTGTGCTTACTGTTAGAGCCCTGCAAATCCGCGGACCATTTCTTGCGAATGCAGATCAGATATGGATCTACACATTTTATCTGCACAGAGCTAGAGCCCTGCAACACGGATATCCACGAACCATTTATTGCGGATGCAGGTTGGATACTGATCCACTTATTTGTATCCAGACAGGGCTCTACTTACTGTATGCTTCTTTCTGATGCATTAATTCTTCTCGCAAATGGACTTGCTAGGCTTTTGTCTATATGAGGAAGGGCTTTTATGTATGCGGATAAGTCGTATTTCATGTTATCAGGTCATGTACAACCAGGGAGTTCTGTAACACCCGCCCCCGCCCCTTCACACACACACTGAATTTCATGACACACACACACCCCCCAGTTGTCAGGTAGTAACACTGTTATACCAGTTTAATGAGCACCCCTACACCACCACCTACCACCCAATTTCAAGTCCTGGGGAAGTTGCTGTGTGTAGCTATCTTGACTTACAAAGACTTAGGTCTTTTTAGAGCCCTTTCTAGCAGTGCAGTTTAAAATGCAAGTTTGTAAGGAAACACACTGTCCAGCAACTACAGACCATACAACAGTGACACTAAAGCAGGCACGTATCCCTGCAGCAAACCCTGTTACCAGCTCTGCCCACATATTTACACTAAGACTCCATCATAGGACCTAATCAAACCCGCTGCTCCATTAAGGGCTCATTCACTTGCTGACCCACCAATGTGATCTATGCCATCATGTGCCAACAATGCCCGTTGGCCTTATACATTGGACAGACTGGACTGTCTCTGCACAAAAGGATAAATGGACACAAATCTAACATCAGAAATGGCAACATTCAAAAACAAGTAGGGAAACATTTCAGTCTGCCTGGTCATTCTGAAAAACTGTCTGTTACAGTATTTAAACAAGTTAACTTTAAATCAAAGCTTCAGAGAGAAACTACAGAGTTAGAATTTGACACCATTAACTTGGGTTTGAATAGAGATATGGGCTGGCTTTCTCATTAACCTGAGATCCACTTTCTCCCTCCCACCCCCCCGCAATCTCAACCTTCCTACCTTCTGTGGTGTTCCACATTGTTTGAATCAAAACTATCTTTTGATTTGCTGACAGTCTGACCTGATCCTGTGAATTACACTTCACTGCGTTTATTTTTTCCTCCCATACAGTAAGATTTTTCCATTTTCAAGTGTCTGAGGAAGTGGGATCTCTCCCACAATATCTCACATGAGAAATAGTTTTGTTAGTCTTTAAAAGTGCCAAAGAGCTTCTTGTTTATTTCTGTACTGGTACCCTTTATCTTGTATTTAGTGTTTACTGTATCACACAGTACTTCTGGTTGTAACAAATGTTATATCTCAACAAGTGACTGCACATAGCTAAGCTTCTGTAGTCGTGGTAAGTTAGTCATCTCTCTGGAAACAACAAGATCCAACCTGTCCACTGAAATTCATCTCCTGGTGCATCATTGACTGGGCAAGTGCCTACAATTCCTTAACGTGCCTAGAGTCAATCTTCGCTATAGTTGCAGTAACGTTACTGTCCTAGTCATTGAACTCAAGTATAATAATAAAAAAAAGGAAAGTCATGCAAATATTTGTGCTCTCTTTTTAGAACAATTGTGTCCCAGTCAAACAACAATACCAAGTGCAAAGGTTGAAGTTACAACTGCTGTTGGAACTTCATTATGTGTGTCTTTATAGTGCACGCTGTATAACTTAAACATACTGTATTTAATTAGAAACAGGAATGGAAATACTCCACTAGTGCACTTGAGTTAATGTTGGAATCTAGATGATGTGATTTTGTTCAACTACAGCGTTAGTATATGAAAATAATTTGTTTCATTTCTCCATGCACTTTAGAAAAGAACAATCTGTGCTTAATGTTAGCATTTAAAATAGTTAGTCAGACTTTTAGCATCCCATGATTTGAGGTACATTGAGTAGAAGAGAAAACAACTGATGTTGCATCTGACGAAGTGGGTTGCAGCCCCCAAAAGCTTATGCCCAAAGAAATTTTAGTCTTTAAGGGGTCACTGAATTTGTGTTGGTTTTGTTATATACGGACTGACGCGGCTACCCCTCTCAAACTTAGCACCATGATAGGAGTGTATTCACTGTTTGCTGCTGGCTAGAGAATTTTCTGCAAGGCTAAGCTGACGCTTTCTTGTTATATTTGTTGCATAGTGAGGCTTGTATCATTGCAAATGAAAGCTTGCAATTTGCAGAACGCAGCCAGAAGGGTGGAGTTGCCCTTAAATTTGAGAGAGAAGCCACTATTTGTCTCTCATTTTTCTTCTGCACTTAGTGTGGCTTTGAGTGGATTTTGCCATGTCCCAGTGACATTTGGCTTCTCTCATGAAGTGTTACAGCGTCTCATCCCAATTATCATTGGACAGGATGAATGTGCTGAGAATATCAGAAAGGAACTGGCCTTCATTAAGGCTTGTTTCACAGATGCTGCTGTACGTGCTTAGGACTGACTGCTTTTAAAAAGCTCAGGGGTTTTGTTGGTTTTTCTTTAAATAAACTCCCTTCAGATGCCCAATTTCCTGTCCCCCTACCCCCAAACCCTTTCAGAAAGCCTTAAGGAAACTCTCTGAGCAATTTCACATTTAGTTTCTGCTGTAGCCCTATTCATAAGTGTAGTGAAGATTAATTTTCAGTGCAGAAAGTGCTCTTGTTCCCCCGTAATTCAGGAATGGCTGAAGATACTGTGCTCAGGCTTGTCAACAAAAAATCTTATCTGGGCAGAGACCAAGCAAAGGAAACATTCCCAAAAGTAAAAGTTTTTAATATTATAAAATATAAAGTATTTCAGTAGAAAGTAAAGTAACTTGGGTTTCCCCAATTTATGGGACTATTACTACTTTAATAAACATGTTCCCTGGGATCTGGGGGAGTGAACACAAGGCTAAGTGTAAGAAGCTCCTGGACTCTAATGCTGTCTCTGCCTGAGACGAGCTGTATGATCATGGATAAGCCATTTTATGTTTGTTTCCACATCAGTAAATTGGGGCCACTTACCTGAGGCTTTTGGAGCTTTGATTATTAGACACTTGAAGTTGTGTAATATTTGCTTGCCCTCATGGTGTTGGGTTATTTACACTTGTATTGTTTCCTTTTCATCAGTTTGTTGGGCATAATCCCTGGGAGTTGTGGAGGAGAAATGGATATGATGTATTTTCAAAGCTCGGGTGACACTCCCACTATTTCTGTATTTGCTGGTATGTCTGTCAGTGGTAGGAAGAGGGGACAGTAAGACTCTTTTTCCTATGAATGACCAAATAGGAATCTTTTATCCTAAAACACCTGGCCCCAGGGAGAAGGGATTAGCCATGTGGCACTGGTATTGAAGCTGAGTTTCTGGCCACTGAGGAATTAAGACCAGAGTCCTAAGTTTTGCTCTTTAAGGGAAAATTTCCAGTTGAATGAGATTTTAATACTGCTGACTGAGTAAAACACTTGCTTCAGTCATAATCTGCAGCCATGAGACTGATGGGAAACACGGTTCAGGTTTGAGTGTCAAAGCACAGATTTGGCTTTTTTTCTTACTAAAAAATTATTTGGGGTTAATATATCATGGAAACAGATGTATCAATATGGTAGCACCTGTTGGTCTCAGTAGACCAATTTGTAAATTCACTTGATTAGTTGTACAGTGATAGAGTAATCCTACATACTCCTAGTGTGATAGCATGTTTAGGATTAAAGAATTTGGAATAAAGTGTTGCTCATCTTGAATGGGCTAATTTAATAAGCCTAAAAATAGACTGCTTTAGATTTGGACCTTGTATGTTGGAGACTGTGAAGTTGTTTGTGTAATATTGACTATTTTAGGTTCTTATCTGGCCTCACAACCTTTATTATCCTCTCAAACACCACTGTGAGGTAGGGCAGTGCTGCTGACTTCGTCATACTGCTGGGGGTTGGAGGCATCAGGACATTAAGGCCTTGCCCAGCACTTGCACTGGGAAAACGTCTGTTGCTTGGGGTGTGGGGAGGAAAAATAATCCCACTGAACATCATCAGTTTTGCTGGCGTAAGTGCTTATGTGGACAGGAGATGCTCTCCTGCCAACATAGATACCGCTGCTCCGTAGGTGGTTTTATTATGTTAGCGAGAGAGCTGTTGACGTAATACAGTTATGGTGACCCAGTTCCACCAATAAACCTTACAGCTGCCCAGCTGTGGGTGTAGACCAGCCTTGAGAGGTGTAGCCAGGGTCTGTGGCACAGCAGGGCCCTGAGCCCAGATTCCAAGCTAGTCCCTCACTATTGGTCGTTGGACCATCTTTCCTCCACAGGATCCCATCCTGATGAATGCATGAGCATCGTGTCAGCAAAAGAATACATGTTAGTAACTGCGGTGTTCCTTGTTGCTTTACAAACCCTCCTCGAGGAGGAGGATGTGGGAGTAAGGCCGGATCGTTACAAGCTTTATATGTGCAATGCCTTAGTAACTAACCCCACTGCCGTTTCCACATGGGCATGGTTGATCATCGTCCAGAGAGTGAGCATTCTGTGGCCTGGTAGGGAAATGCTAAGACTTGCCAAAAGTTGTTCATGTTTTGTTTTGTTTTAACCCCCATCTAGCAGTGGCTAGGTGCAGCTTTTCTTGTCTGAAAGACTTGGCGAAGGGTGGAGGGGAAAGCCATGCAAATGTCAAGTGCTTTTTCTATGTGCTGGTGCCTGGAAACAAACTGCAGCCTCTTAGGGGCCCCGCTGGATTTCCATGATAAATACAGCAATATTGACAGATAACGTGGCCAGCCCGGCTCTTGTCAGCTCTGCCTTTTAACAGGTTTGATTAATTGCTTTACGATTTCACGTCCAGCTGGGGGGCCACTCCTGGATCATTTCTGCCCCCCGTCAGGTGGAAGAATGGAGCAAGCTGCCTAATAGATCTATAGACAGTCATCATGTGCTGAACGGGTGACCTCATTATGAACGAAAGTGAACTCCTTCCAACACCGCAGCACCGTGTTGGCTGCTTCATCTGATTTATATGCTCCAAAGGCAGAGCGAGATGATATCTCGAATGTGAAGGGAGTAACTTGGTAGTTCTGAGGGTGGTGGACAGGAAGAACTCCGATAGCCAAGGATATGCAGTGTTTAGCGGAACAAACCTAGAGTTAACTAACTTAGCTGTCTGGAGAATAGTAAAAGAAGAAGCTGATGGGAAACTGACCACAATTAACTTCCCCTAAACATTTAATTTGAAACTAAATACGTTGTGATCATTTACAGCTTTGAGTGCATAAACTGGACCCAAAACTCTCAAGCTTGATTTAAGTGTCTGCTTTGCATGCATTTGAACACGTCAAATGAAGCCAAATTAACATTTCAAAACTCTTCTCATAATTTTCCAAAACACAACTTAAATGAATGGTTTCCTGTTTGACTGCACAGGGTTCTGTGATGTCTGCAGAAGGCTGTTGCATAACAACTTGTCTTCAGTCCCCCAAAATGCATGTAGAAAGAGTTAATTGCCTAGGGGTAACTCTTCCTCCCACAAAAGCGGGTATAGAATGTCGGAAAGGTCACGGGTTTGTTACAATGAAATGAACAAACGTACTCACTGTCCACACTATGTCTTGAAGTTGTGTTCAGTGGACAAGCGCTGGTTTTAGGAACACTGGGAAGCTACTTATGGATACATTTTATCAACTTTTTTGCTCAGTAGCTTGTTAGCAGTGCGCTGTGTTTCTGCTAGTGGCCTTCTCTGGGTCTGTAGGAATCAGAGAGCTGTAAAATGTCTCCCCACCCCCTTTTCTCCAGTTGAGTGGCACTGATCTGTCAGTTCTGTGAAATTCCAAAAGAAGAATTGAACCATTGTTGTATGGGCTGATGCTTTTGTTAAGCAAATTTCATTAAGAGACTGAGACCTTGCAAGTTTTTTCTCGAAGTCAAACCAGATTTCATTAGCTCCACTTCCCGCTGTCCAGGAGTACTCTTATGCACTCACTTAGCTGAGAGAGCTGGTTCACTGTTCAGATGTGTTCACCAAAGATGCACCACAGGACATGTCCACACTTGAAAGTTGTTTCAGGTTAAGATAGACTATGAATTTAAAGCCTGAATAATTCCCCATGTGGACTCTAAGTGTCCACGTGGGAAGCTCATTTGAGTAGCTGTTGTGGCTAATTTCCTCAAGCATTCATGACAGTCTGTGAATGAACTCCTGCATTATTCCAGAAGCGTAGATAAGCGTTTATGCTGCATTGCATGAGGGAAGTGGCTGGAGGAGCTTGTCATTTTTAAGGAGAATATTGAATACTGTATAACCATAAGAAAAATACCAGGTTTTGTCTTTACTGCTATGAAGGTGTATTTTACAGTAAGAAAAGTAAAGTGCAGTACCTGTCCTGCTGTCAAACAAAACACCTTTTTGGCAGTCAACAAGTAGCTTAAGTCAGGAAGAACAACAATGTGTCATCTGTTGTGTTTTCCCTGAGGAACTTCCATATGTGTAAAGATTAGCTGGCCCTAAAGTAGGAGATGGTAGTAAATTAGCAGGTTGAATCCTTGTGCTTGGTCTGGTATTCATAAGAAATATGTCAATAGGCAGCAGCACTGTGGTGCACGCTCATCAGCCGTTGGTCAGCATTGGCTGACCCGCTAAGATTCAGAAGTTCAGCATGTAACAGCAAAGACTGAAAGCATCAAGGATCACTTAGAGCAGGGGTCTTAAACACACGGCCCATGGGCCGCATGCGGCCCCTAAAGCTATTCCTGGCAGCCTGCAACAACACTGTGGTTACTGGTATTTCCAATATCGTATGAAAAGGTTCCAGTGGTGCGGCCCTTGGGCTAACGTGGTGGTCCTCTTGGTGATTTGAGTTTGAGACCCCTGACCTAGGAAGTAGGTTGGCAGGAATGTGAGCCAAAATATTATGACTAGATTAAATGCAGTATTTCCTTCACTGCTTAGGGCAGGCACAGAGATGAGGGGAAATCCGTTAAAGTTGTAGAACTTAGCTTCGGAAATAGTGCTGATCACCTCTCCCATATAAATGAAACGGTGAGGGCTTTTTATGCTCATTTCCTTTTCTGCCTTGGTTTCTGCAGGTGGGGAGAACATCAAGAGTATAAACCAGCAGTCAGGAGCCCACGTGGAGCTGCAGCGAAATCCACCTCCCAACACGGATCCTAGCGTACGAATATTCACCATCAGAGGAGTCCCCCAACAGATAGAGCTTGCGAGACATCTCATAGATGAGAAAGTTGGTGTAAGTCATGCTGTGTTGCTTCTGAATTGTTCGGTTGGGGTTGGGGTTGTTACTGGTGAAGGTTTGGGTAGGCAAGATAT
Source organism: Podocnemis expansa (assembly GCA_007922195.1). NCBI lineage: Eukaryota > Metazoa > Chordata > Testudines > Podocnemididae > Podocnemis > Podocnemis expansa. Next base: position 12,034,777 of record ML682047.1, read on the forward strand.
GAACTTCAGTGTTTTGTGCTACACTTGTGATGCTGATTGTCTGGCTCCAGAACAACTTGCCTGTAAGCAGACAGCCTAGAGCTTCTGAACAGAAGCTCCTAGATTAATATGAACAGCTGTAACGTAGTCTGGAATCTTTCTCTCAGAAGCCAGCCATCTTAGGTGGCTTAGTTCAGTAATCCAGTCTGGTCTACTGCTTTGTGTGTGAGAGGAATGGAAGAACTAAAGCTTTGCCAGAAGAGAGCTGGTAGGGTACCAAAAGGATGTCTACAATCAGATTTGGGAGGAAGCCCCATGTTGTGTTGCTACCTGGGGATAACGGACATGCGCGGAGGGATGGCAGAAGCTGTGTAACATTAGACTACTGGTCGAGTAGTGGCTCCATGGTGGCTTTTATCTGCCCTTTTCAAAGCCATGAATGTTGCAGCATAATAATGCCAGGTCAAAGAACCTAGTCAAGTAAGATTTGGGTAAAAGGTGAAAAAAATACTGAAATGGGACCTTGTAAAATTGAAAAGCAACTTTTTTGCCTAATCCCTTGATGAGAGACTTTGTTTAAATCTTTAGATGTGTATATATAATAATTTTGGATTAATTGATAAGTGCATAAGTCCCATTGGCTTTCAGTGAGACACCAGGAGTGTAATTGGGCTCCCAATTCACTTGAGGACTTTTGAGAGTTTTAACCTGTGAGAACCTTTAACTCTTCTGGTACTATGAGTTGTGTGGTGTATATTCAATGCCAGCTAGTCCCTTTTCTTGCTAGTGATTGGCTTTATTTTATTTAATTTTAATGGTAGAAAGAATGCTAACATGAAGTGTTTGTGGATTCTGTGACAGGGTACCAGCATGGGTGGACCTGGAGGTTTTGGTCAAAATCCTTTCAGCCAAGCACCTGCGACACCTCATCAAAAGTAAGTTTCCACAATGTCCTTAGTACTGTGCCATGGCGAAGAGCTTGAGTGTGAGCTTTCTTTTTATCTGAGAGGTGACGAATAAGGCAAAACTTGCAGACAGTCTGAAGACGCCAGGGTCTAATGAAGTACTAAGAGGAAGCTTTGAAAGCTGAGCTCCTACTTGGAGCGGCCAGTTCCTGCCACACCTGAGAATGCCCACCATTAATGCAGCAAAGGTGTGGAAAGAAATGTTAATTAACAACAGTTACTGTTGGCCTCAAGTTTGAGGTGAAGTTTGATGTATCCTCATTTCAGGTTTACCAACAGTAGCTTACGCAAGGTCTTCACACTTACTTCCCTGGTCTGGGAGAGTGATCGGGAGTTCCCTGCATTGCTGCATTAATTCCTGTCGTAGCAACTGCTGATCTCTAATAATCATTTTTCATGGTGTCACCATTGTCATGAAAATGTTCTGTCCATCTGCTTCAATATATGGTATTGTAATCCACAGTGGTCCTCAGGCATTCATGACGCAGGGCTGGGGCAGCACCTACCAGACGTGGCAGCAGCCTGGACAGCAAGTCCCAAGTAAGTGGTTAGCATTTTGGTTTGAGAAAAGTCTGTGTTACTCTGTCCTCCCTACAAGTGCACAAGTCTGGGTCTCATGAGATCACTCCTATGGAAGATGGTAGCAGTTGCACAGCTCCAGAAGTGCATGGAGGTGCACCCTGTCCCGATTATACTTGTGTGACATAAGTTCAAGGCACGTAGAGAACTTGTTTTTAAATCACTTCTGCTGTTGGCTGCTTGTTTAAAACCTCCATCCACCCGTTTTCCCTATCTGCTCCCTTCTAACAAGACCCCTCCCACCTCCAAAGACTCTGATCCTTCCTGCATTCCCCAGATGGGCACTGGGCAGCACCTTCACTCCCAGTAGGTCCATAGCCTCTCATTAACAGCTCACCTCCTTTCTGCTCCTGACTGTCCTGGTTCTCTTTGCTACTTGCCTGCTCTCCTGATGTCAGCTGCCCTCACCACTTGTTCTGCAGCCCAAAGGAAGGATTAGGATTCTGGAAGCAATGAATGGAGTGAGTTGGGGAATGAAAGGTAAAGGGCAAAGCGCAGGACTGGCCATCCTAGTTCCACCTCTGTGAGACAAAGAACACCACCAATTACTGAAATAGCATCACCAGTTAGATCCCCTGAAAGGTTGTAAAAACTGATCACACCTAAGAAGTTTACCATCGGGAATTAATCAGTACCTTAAAGGCTAAACAGGACAAGTGGGTCACATGGCTAAAAGTAAAGTGCATAAAGTTATACAAGTTCATCACTGATCAGAGTTCAGAAACTTGTGTCAGTCTGTCATTCTCTACATTCACCAGTCCCAAAAAAGCAGATCTGCAGCTGTTCACTTCCTGGATCAGGCCAAGCCACCTGCTTTGATTGTCTAAACTCCCATCCCCTTCAGACTGGGAGAATGAAACTGGTGAGAGGTGTTAACTCTGTTAGTGAGAGAACAGACCTTGCTTTAGTCAGCTTCAATGCCGTTGTGCTGTTCGTCACGCCTAACACATGGCACGATAGTTTCATGCCAGCACCAACTTCAGTTTGTCTGCAATCCCAGTGTTGATATTCCTCTTGCGGTAGAGACATTTTCACTTTAAGTACCTCTTTCTGGAGGCTTAAACTTCCAGGCCAAGAGGCCCCTACTTTCAGAAACTCCTTCTGCCCTCCCTAAGCCTGCAGATGAATTTGTTCAGGAGCTTGGTAGAATTCTCTTCACCTGTGTTGGAAAGATCAGGGGTATTTCATGTGCTAAGTACATTTCCTGTTCAATTTAAAATTCCTGAGTAACTTCAAGGTGTATTTTTCAAACTTCCCATGAATAGCAAGTGGTGTTGTCTTGCATGTTAAGTTTGGTTTAGAAATAACAACCTGAGAACTAGCGACTGCGTGCAGTGTGCAGCTTCCCACTAACAGACCTTAGCAAGATGTAGCACTTCAGCTGTATATGCCACCTGGAGTCCATATGCTCAGGATCAGAGACTAAAATTTGGGTGCCATGGAAATAATAGATGGACTCTGGTATATGGAAATCCCCTGTCGTGTTCGCCTTTCTAGTACCTATGTTACAACGGCACAGAGGGGCCCTTAACTCTTTGCACACGCTTTCAAAGACGCAGACCTCGCCCCAAAGAGCATACAGTCTTAAAAGTATTGAACTAGAGAGAGCTACAATAAGGACTAATTCATATAGTTTATAGTAATAAAAAGCTGTGAGCACCCAACTGTGTTCCTTCACCAGATAGGATTATAACAAGATATTGCTAGTCACTAATGTGTTCCTGCTACCTTTTTACACTTACACCAGAAAAATGCTGCCTGTAATTTTAAGTTTGCTTTGAGTCTGGAAAGGCAGCCTGTCTCATAAGTTTTTTGACTTGGAGATCAAGCCAGCATGTCCACAATACTCTTCTAAATGCGCAAAGCAGGCAGTACAGCTCTGCCAACCTGTTATCATTACATGAACGAAGCAAATACCTTTGAGTGAAAAGTACATTAATATCTCGTCTCCTCTGTCCGGGGATCTGAGCTATCGGGCATCACTATTCCTGTACAATGGCCATGATTATCTTGCCCTTCCTGTGAAAAGGCTTCGTGCGTACTTATTTTTACATTTGTGAGGCATGGCTGTGTGTACATTTAGAAAACAAAAAAAAGCCTCACCCCAGATAACTTAAGCTTACCTACAAGAACAAGGGAAAGCCTTTCCCACCAAAAATATGTGCAGAAACTTTGCTCTCCAAGAGCAATTACTTGCAAGAGAGAAATCCCCTCCTAGAATAATCCCCCTATGCATGCTCCACCCTTCTGAAGCACAGACTTAAAGAAAGATGGCCTTTGCCCCTGCCTTAGAGGTCAGCAGACTTGGGCTCTGAGCCACAGCGATAGGTGAAGGTTGTTCACTGACCACCTTGCCCCAGCTCCTGATGTTCAGATGTGGGGCCTGTTTCCATGTGGATGTCACAGTGGCACAAATATCAAGCCAGATCCCAATGCAAATTCTACCCGCGTCCTCCCTGAAAGATGCCTCCTGTGGCTCTGTCAGCTTCCAAACCAATAAATCCTTGGGAAAAACCCTTTACCCTTCCTGTGGTCTGGGTCAGGTATCGTGCATCGCTGCTGTTAAACCTGGTGGGGATGTTGGCTGTTCCGTTCCGTATCCACTTAGAATCCTCCATGTTCCTGTTTGTAGCCAGGCCCACTCTGAAGGCAGTCTTGGTAAAGAGAGAGGACAGACAAGATAATGCTGTGCTTTAAGCAGACCTCACTGCTTTCTTCTCCTGCTGCAGATCACAATGGTACCCAGTCAGGCCAGGTGGAATTCACCAAGGCGTGGGAGGATTATTATAAGAAACTAGGTAAATACCTGTCTCCTACATGTTCTTGGGGCTTTGTTTGGTTATTTTTTTAATGCATACAGATTTATCTAAAACCAGCATCTGACCGTTTGCTTCCCAGCCTGTTCAGAAGCAAGTGCTGCAGCTTGGTTTCCATGGTCTCATGAGCACTGTCAAAGAGCCAGATGAATCACTCTTCAGAAGAGACCTCCTATGAGCAAATTCCAGAATGTCCCCCTCTTCCCTTTCACCAGCCCAGCCCCCTCGCAGGAGGAGGGGCAGACCCCCCAACCCTACACATGTATTTAGATTTTAATTACTTCCCCCCATCTCAAATAAATTAACTGGCTGCGTAAAACATTTTGCCGTGAAATGTATTTAGCGGCGTGTCCTTTCAGTCCTCTGCGGACTGTAATTCTCCTAGAAGAAAAGGCATTGAAGGAGGCCCTTTGTTGGCATTAGCAGGTGGACAGTCAAGGCAGCCCTGACCTCTGCTAGAAAAGGTCTTGACTTGTAGCTTTGGTCAAGTCTTTTAACCCGCTTTTATGCCCCTGGACAGGACACTGCTGCCCTGTTTCCTCCACCCACTTCACACTTCCAGCGCATTGTGTTCACCCTTCCCCCAGCCCCTGCCACTTCAAAGCTCTCTGCAGCCTGTTACAGTGCAGGGCAGCGCCCAGCGCTGTGCATGGAGAAAGGAGGAGTGCGAAGGCAGTTAGATGGCCAGGAAAAGCCTGCTTCCAGTTTTTCCTTTGTCTCCTGTCCCCAGCGACCAGTCTCGTGTGTGCAGTGGGTTCCATGTTGTGCTTGTGCTTTCAGTCCTCCTGGCTTTCCTCGCTGTGTGTCTAACCACCACGTTGTCTGTAATGCTCCCTGCTAGTCAGCCGCTGGCTGTGTGGGCCCTGTGCTTTAACCACCCGGGCACAAGGCGTGCCCTTTACCTGCGCCACGTACCTAGCATCTCCCCTATTTGAAGTCGAGGCACTGAGCCCATTCACTGGACAGTGTGGCTTTTCCAAGGGGGTGTGTGCACTCAGGAGAGCCGGGGTGTGAAGTGCTTGGTGGTCTTGTGAGAGACCAGGGGCAGGGTAGTAATATCTTTTAGTGGACCAGCTGCTGTTGCTGAGAGAGAGGTCTTTGTCATCAGCATAGCAGTGCAGTTTTCTAAAATAGTCTGAGTTCATTCTCACCATATGCCTTCAGTTGGGGTAATCTTTGTATGTTCTGGGCCCCAAGAGCAACCTGTCCCTAGGGTGCATCGCCGTTGCTGGAGTTGGGGCTTTGGGTTATTTCCAAGGCAACACACAGCCTTGCAGGATGGTGCTGGTCTTGCTCTGGACTCGCAGCTCCCTTGCCACACTTAGACAGAGCCACACTGGGCTGCGCTGGTTCACCTCACTTGGAGTTAGACTGCATCCCGAGTCCTGCCACCAGCTGGCGTGCCCCAGGGCCTAGGCAAGCTGTTGTGTGCGGATGCCAGGCGTCCTCAGACGTTGCAGAGAAGGGATGCTAATTGATGGCTCTTTGCAGTGTGGCGTCACTGAATGAATGGGGGCTAAAAATTGAGCCCCTCGGAAGGGTTCTGAAAAGAACAGCAGAAAGTGATCTCAAGCTGGTTCCTTGAAAGCCCTCTAATCAGAGTTTCATTTGACAGAATTGAACTCTGTCATCAAGGGCTGTACAATTTCTTCCTTCCCAGGTCCCCCTCTTCTGAGTGTGCCAAGGACACAGCCACTGTGACTCAGCAGGACATGCCAGTGCTGTTCACTCTTTCTCCTCCATCCTGGTTTGGCCAGTGCCCTTCAGTTTTCCTGTAGCACTGGGTGGCAAATGTTCTCCAGAGGTTGCCAGTTGTGCTGTAGGTTGCCTTGCAGTGCAGGCTGAGTGTTTGTCCGGCAAAGTCAATTTGGTTTCAGCAGGTCACCACAGATAGGAGATGAGGAGAGGCCTTAAATGGGGACAACTTGGGCACCCCTATACTTGAAAGTAACTCTTCCCAAGTGAAGAATGCCCACTCTTGTAGCAAGGTGTGAAGAGGAATATCAAAGGCATGGGCACTAGGCTTGGAGCTAGCGGCTGTCTGTTGGGGAGATGTCACCAGCTAAGAGACTTGTTGTCTGTTCCTTATTGACATGCCCATTGTTGTCCTCTTTGCACAGGCCAACAGAGCCAGCAGCAGAACAGCCAGCCCGATTACAGCAAGGCGTGGGAGGAGTATTACAAAAAACAGAGTGAGTGAAACAGGGCTGCTGGAGATGAGTTAACTCTGGTCCATTCACTGTCTCCACCCCCTTGCTTTACTAGCTCCTATTCCCCTACAAGCCCCTTTTCGTGCCCTCCTGTTGGCGAGGGTGCATGTAGTTCCCCTACCAAAAGCTTTATGTCTTGCTCATTACCGCACCATCTCAAGGCAAGGGAGGCCAACGAACTAAAGTTCTGGTCGCTTTCAGGTGCACTTCAGGAGGTTGGGCTGTAGTAGGCAAATGTTTGCCAATATACCCACACACACACACACCTTAATATACCAGGAACTGACAAAGGGATGGGGCTTGCTCACAGAGGTAGGAGAAAAGCTCTACACTGAGGTGACAGAGGAGATGTTTGAGGTATGCCACCCTGGCATCTTTGATGCCCTTGTTTCTGGAGCGGTAGGATGCTCCACCTGAAGTACTCGGTCACAGGATAAACAGAACAGTGTCCCTGAGCAATGGGAATAGTATTTGTGCTTTCAAAGTGCTGCACCAACTGATAACCTGCGAGTCTGCTTGAATGTGTCCTATTCTGTCCAAATGGCAGGTTGCCGCTCCTGTACTTTCAGATGTCTGCAATTGTCAGAAGGGGGCTGGTTGCCGTATTTAAACGTTATCAGACAATATCCTCGCTGGATGTTTGCTTGCTTACTCTTGCTGGTGCTCAACTACCTGTTTCCTTTTCGTCATCCAGGTCACGCTGCCAGTGCTGCTTCTCAGGCGAGTTCCCAGCCGGATTACACAATGGCTTGGGCGGAGTATTACAGACAGCAGGCTGCCTACTATGGGCAGACGCTAGGGCAAGCTCAGGCCCACAGCCAGGTCTGTATTTGTGTTTTGCTGAGTTCAGCTGCTGCTGCTTTTCTGAGGGGTTAGTGTAGTTCAGCGTTCCCCGGTGTGGTGAAGGCTATCGTGCATAGGGCAAGAACACTGCCTTGATGTCTGGAACAAAACTGTAAAAGTGGCAGTCCACTAACTGCACCCCACTGTGCCTCTTCATGGGGAAACTTAACACCTGACTGATTTGACTGGCTTTCGTGGGTGCTTGCATCACACAATCCACGTGATCTCTGCATTTTAGAGAGAAGGTTTATGCACCAGCCTTTCACAAAGGTGCACGCCCAATTCACAGGGTCACGTCCACATTCAGACGTTGATTTTTGTGTGTGGTGGGTGTGCTTGTGCGTGGGTTCAGTATTTGCAAATGTACAGAAATGCATTAGAAACATTCACCTATGATTCTGATGTCCTACCGGGGGGGAACACTGGAAAAGTAATTGTACTGTAAAAATGCAGTAGCTATTTCTTATCTGTCACTCAAGCCTGCAGTTCTGTAGCCATCTTTCCAGATGAAGATTGAGTGGGATTCATTTCGGATCCCACCATCAAAACTTCTTTGATCAGAGTAGCTGTTGCCTGCCAAGTTAGAGTTGCTGTGATAAACATCTCTTGCATTTGGCAAGCTGTACAGAGGAACCTCACACATGCAAGTTGTGAAGGTGACTGATAGTTTAGGACAAGTACTCCATGTTAAAATCGAAGTTGAAGAGCTAGGTTACTTACAGCCTTGGTAATGGGTTGCAGAGCTCATCACTGGTTTTAAAACAGCCAGGGAGAGCCCAAAAAGTTGTTCCTGGCTTATGAAAATTGTGTTTTTCAAGTAATACTTCAGCCTTTCTGTATTGAAATCTCATAATGTTTCTGCCAGTTGTAGAACAGGCTGAAAAATCCAGCAAAACTTTAGTGAAGATTTTCATCAAACTTCAACCCACTTTTTGTCGATCTGAATTTTAAAAATTCATGAAAATTGCTTACTTGGAAGTCTTTTTCCCAGCTGTAGTTATTGGCATCTGATGGTAACGGGTGTCAAGTAACTTGCTGATCTGTTCATTTACTAGTGGACAGGTGTCTGTCTGTGTTTGGACCATTAGCAGGAAAGTGAAGAGGGGAAGTCTCGGGTCTGGGTGGAAACACAGTCATGGGCACTAAAGCAAAACTTGTACTGCATTTATTTACGGATAGTTCCACAGTTAAGATAGGGTGTGGCTACTCAGCACCTTTAATCAGCATTGAGCCTCCAGTTTGTAGAAAGACAATTTTGACTGGCCATAAAATTACTGATGGTGCGGCATGCTGTTCTTCAGGAACCTGCAAGCTCACTCTGGTTCCAGACTTGCTGGAAATGCCGGGGCTGGGAGTATTTGGTGTAGTTTAATAGTTGTCATCTGGCTGCTCTTATATGTGAGACTAGAGGGAGTCCCCTTTTAGCCTTCTGTTGAAAAGTCTGGGCCTGTTCAGCGGAGGCTCCTGGAGGGGTATGGATTCCCGGGGAGAAAGCACAGTTGTAAGAGATGGCTGAGTTCATGCAAGACTTGCTTCTCAGTTATCCTTATGTGATACACATCCTAATTTCCATTTAAAAAAAAAAAAATTACAACTGTTTATGCTGAAAGGAGGTTTTCTCCCAACATAGGACCACCTCCCTGACATTAACTATACCAGGGCTGGCCAAACTTAGAGAAGCCAAGAGCCACACAAGTTGATTTTTAAACCTTTGTGAGCCACAGTAAGGCATATAACCATATACTTTTACCTACTCCAAAATTACTAAGTTTAAAATTCAGTGCATGCTTTAATTTTATCATAAAAAGAGGGCAAATATTGATCCTACTAATGTCAGGGTCTAATAAACACTTAAGGTTACCATGAAAACTAGGCCTACAGTAAAAATACTGCTGCTTCCCTGCCACCCCCTACCATGTCACGCTTCTCCCAGCCGTCTCCGACCATGCCGTGCTTCTCCCCACCATGCTCTTCTGTGAGCTGCACTTTTCCCTTCAAGAGCCGCAGTTTGGCCACACTTTGGCCACACTTGAACTATACCAAAAGAAGCACTCTTCTGTAGGCATGGCTGCAGCTATACGGGGGTCTTGCCAATGTAGTTACATGGATCAAGGATGTGGCAGGTTTTCACCCTCGCCTGGCAAAATTATGTCAGTGTAACTTTCAAGTGTGGAGCTCAATTGACTTTGTTCTTCTCTTTGCAGGAGCAGTAGAACAATGTCCTCATGGCAACTTTTTTCTTGGAATCATTATGGAAGAAAACCTTTTTGTAACAGAGGTTTCTAGATTTGCAACATTTTGATGAAGACTTTTCTGTTTGTTTGTGAAACACTAGTTGTAGGATAACCTATACTGAACTTTTCTAAGAATCAGGAACAATTAGTAATGTACTAAACTTATGGACATGCTGGTAATTTTTTTTTGTTTCCAAATTTGTAAAAACTCCGGGATTCTTTTTGGAAAGAAGCCAGAGAATCAGGCACCAAAATGCACCCCAGAGCTGTGACATTTCAACATGTGGTTTTTGTGGTTTTTTTTTTTTTTTTTCCTTTCTAATTTTCAATCTTTTCTGTTGCAACAGAAAGAGTGGCTTGGAAGTCTTAGGTGGTATGTAACAAATCCTAAAAAAAAAAAAATAAAAAAAAAATAAAAAAATTTAAGCAGTATTTAAATATTCTTAAATATGTAAATTCATTAAATGTTTTACTTCTAATTTCTTGTATCTTGGCTGTCTTTTGATTTTATTGCATTTTTTAAAAAACTGAACTATGGTATGTATTGTAATTATGTGAATTCTGTATTGCGACAGTTACTGTTTTGCTGTCAAGCAAGTTATGGGGGGAGCTATTTTGTAGGGTTTGTATAATTTCTAGAGTTCTAAAGGATAATATAAAAATGTGTTAATTTTTTTAGCAATACATTTTTTCATGTCTCCATTGCTGGTTGCATTTATGTATCTAAGACCTCCAAGCTGGTTTTAAAAAAAAATCAAAACAAAAAAAAAAACCTCCTCTATGCTCTCAGAAATATAAATACTGTTATTTTTAATATTAAAATGAATCTGCTATTAGAACTTTTAACAAACACTGTGGAACATTAAACCATATAAAAGGTAGTAACTATTTTTTAATTCCAAGGTGTTTTTTGCTTTTTCATTTTTCTTTTTAAATATTTTCTTATCTAATATTTGTCAAATTACCTAGAGAAATAAATGAATCTAGTATTAACCACAGTATGCGCTAAATAATTTTGATTTAATAAAAGGGATATGATTTCCAATGTTTACTGTAGTGTTTCTTGTACAGATAACGTGTATTTTTAAAGGAAGAAAACGGAATTGAAGCTATTTTTTCTTGCATTTTTAATTGACCTACAGGACATTCCGTTTTGAAATGTGCTGAAGTTACTGTTCTTGGGTTCTTTCCTTATTTTTCCATATAATGCTTGAAATGTCTAACTATAAAGAAATGCCATTGGATAATGTTGAGCATGATGTTAAAGTGTTCTTTTTATTTGACTGACAGTTGCATTTTACACTCTATATAATAAAATTTCCACAAGATGTCTTGTGGGTGAAGTATTTTTAGTCTGCTTTTCTCAGTTTGCTCACTGTCCTCTGAAAGCAATCATGGTGAGCATGGCTCAACAGCAAGCTCCATTTCAGCCTGCATAGCTGGCGGGGAACACATCAACTTACTTTCAAATGATTTTATGTTAACGGTTTGGGATAACTCCCCTGCAGAGATTTGACAAGCTTAATTCCAGTTAAAGACTCTTAATGTCCCATCAATGTGTCTTATAATGCCCAAGGCTTGAGAGATCTGTTTAATATAATAAAGGTAAGTTTTCTAAACAGGAATGATACAGAAGCTTTATCTACACCTGCATAAACACAAGCAACCAGAGAAGGTGCTTCAGCAGAGCTTTAAGACCCTCTAAACCTGAGACTCTTCTCCCAAAATTTCGTCCTCTGTGCGAGGATGTGGAATATTTTGGCTTACATGCATGCGCCTGGCTGTGTCGCTCCTTGGAACGAGGTCATCAGAGCAGTGCAGTTCTCCTTTACGAAGAGGTGAAAAGACGCTTAAATCCCTAGGACTGAATATATACTATGGGGTAGCGATTTACATTAACCAGTGTGCAACCTCTCCTGGGTAGGGCAACTTTCTCTAGTTGCAACCAGCCCAGACTAGGTGATGCACTGAATCACTTGAGCAAAATCCCTTTTTTATGCCCCACAATGTAAAGAAAGATTTATCCATCATGCTGCCTTCTCAAACACCCCAGCATCTGTTGGGGGGAGTGGGGCAGAAAGAGATCCCATCTGCAAAGCCGTGATGTGAAGGCGGGTTGAGAGCCGGAAGAAAAGAGAATATAGCATCTTTAAATACACCTCCAGAGAATCAATTGAGACATTGAAAGATGGACCAGTAAAAGCCACTTGGAAAGGGAGGGGGGTGGGGAAAACTGCAGGAGGGGGGCATAAACTCTGATGATGGGAATGGGAATTGGGGAGAGGGCATTACCGAGAAGACTTCCTTCTAATTCATCTTCCAAGCTCTGTGCCAAAACAGCATTTGGCATGGTTCACAGGGAGCAATTGTGTGATAATGAACCCTAAGGTGTCCATTAATTGAAGACTGAGTATTGCAGATCGCGCCAAGAGTCATAAATGGCACAGGATTGTGGGAGGATGCATTTTCTTAAATGTATCTGTAAGTACAGATTAGTGAGTCTCCCCAGTGAAATACCCATACTATAAATTATGGAAATATATCCTTCTGATGCAACCTTTTATTGAGGGGGTGGGGCAGCAAAAGAAATAGTTTGCAAGCCTTTGAAATTCGGCCTGTCATTAAGATGGCGCCTGCAAAGCTGGGTTTTCATCAGCAGTCTGGTGTCCTAGAAGGCTAAAGTGCTTGAAATGTTACCAACTTCAGCAATCGTCTTCCATTATTGGTGTATGGTCATCAGTGAGAGGGACACTTAGTGCAGGAGTAATTTAACGTGTTTAGTTATCAATTGGAGTCTCTCCTCAGTACCCACTCTACAAAGGCAGGCAGTTGGGTGGGGCAGCCAGAAAGGCCCAGAGTCTGGTTTTCAGTGGGACTTGGGGTGCTCAGTACCCCTGCAGCTCAGACCCATGAGTCTGGTAGAGGCATAGGCTTTCCTGCTTTGCCTACAGCAGCAAAACCCCAAAATATTTCTCTGGTTGGTCAGTTCTCTTCTCAAGGCTCAATCTTCATGCCATAGCCCTGCTCCCACCTAGTGCAGGAGTCTGAGTGTGGAATGGGCTGCACGATGGCCGGCTGGGTTTCACAATCATGCTTTTGGTCTCTAATTTTTAAATGTTTTCCTCCTCATCCAAGAGTCTGGGAGCCATGACACATGAACTGATGTGATTTCTTCTTCAGTCTGCAGCGCCCAAACAGTTACACGCCACACAGCCATCCCTGTCTTCTCAATGGAAGTGGACTTGGACGCCGAAGGAGGATCCGTGTTCATGGCTTCAGTGCTGCTGGTTTTAGCAGAATGAGTTTCTTCCTGATTCCCCAGGAAGGCTCTGGAGGAGGAATGGAAAGCTAAGACTCAGATGTCCTTTCTTGACTTCTCCCATCTATTCGTGCCTGGTTGCTCATGAGAATGAAACAGGCTTGTGTGAAACACCACAGAGGTGATAACTGTGAAGTTTCTGTATCGGTGCTGTTTGCTTTCGTGTGGAAGTAGGACACTGCTCTTCAAAAGTCAGGGATGTTGGCGCCACCTTAGCCTGCTCCCTCAAAGGAGAGCTCCAGCTGCTGCACGGGGCCGTCCTTTCTCCTCTGTCACTTTTTCTGTCCAACTTGATGAATCCAAGATCACTGCTCCAGAGGTCCATCTCTGGACTATTTCTGCCTCTTCCCAGGGCATCTAAGGGGGTTTCACCCTGCACCACCATCTGGCAGCTTAAAGTCTTCTGCATGCTGATGGCAGGGCACTCTGCTCTGGTCCTCTTCACCCCCGGGGCTGTTCTCTGCACCAAGAGAGGCATTTCCAGCAAGTGCTGTGGCTCAAAGGGGTTCCTGGGTAAAGTGACTGGCTCTGGTGCTTTGCACAAGGTATTGACAAAATGAGGGTCAGGCTTTGGCCTGATCTTGTTCTAGGATGTGGCGGGGGAACCAACAGGAGTCTGAAGGGATCCTGTGTAATCAGCCCTTTCAAACATGGGAAGCTTTGAGTTCTTTACAGACTAACCCTAAATAACCTAGCCAGGCCTGCGGTGGCCTCACTGAAGCACGGGCAGGTTAAACATCTTGACTAGGGACTGACTGGGGGACTCCACAGCCTCCAGCACAAGACCATTGGGGAGCAATAAGAGGTGATAGGTGGAAGGGAGGTCTGGAGCAAGTCTTGTGTTTGTTTAGAAAGCAAGGGACCAAAGAAGCTGATGTTCAAAGGTCAATGGGGGCTGCAAGTTCTTTAAAAATTCTTGATGTTAAAAGTTTATGGGGCGGGGGGGTGCGTTTTCTCTTTATTTTGCAGGGGCAGCTGTGCATTGTTTGTGCTGGCCAGGTGGGTGATGTAGTCAGATTAAAGAGGGGTGAAGGAAGGAAGGAAGTAAAGGGACGGGGAAAGGAGGAAAGCACTAAAGGTGAACAGGGGAGAGTTCTGCGCAAGTGATGTGTTGGTGCAAAGTTAGAGACAGCTTCAGCTTGGAAATCATGGCTCTGAAAACTGCCTGCTTCAGTTTGAAGCAACACCTGAGGTAACTAGAACTGACAAATTAGAGGTAACACTGCATTTTTTCAGAGACTTTGTGTACTTTTCAATGAGGTAGGAAAACACTTTGTTCTAGCAGCACATTTTAAGTTTCTGAAAATAGTATTTTAAAAGTGCTGCATCAGGTGCTGGGATTTCTAAAAACACGTGACATCACTGGGACCTGAAAATTCAGTCTGCAAAGTTTAACATCTGCCTTTTTTGTGCTCATGGTCTTACAAAATCAGTCTCTCTTAAATAATCTACCTTCTCTCAAACGTCCTTTCCTACGGCCTTGGATACAGATGTGTAGCATCTCTTAATGTGTAGTTCCCTTCTTCCCCTAAATCGACTCCTATAATGTAGCTTTTGTAACACTTATTTTCTGAGTTTGCTTTATTTTCCTATGCTAAATTGCAAGCTACATGTATTAAGCTGTATGTATGCTGTTTTACTTTTCTCTCTGAGTACAGGTACATTTTTAAATAAGAATGTAACTATTGTAGTCTTTATGTCTCTAGGAATTTGCAGAATCTTAGACATGCACAAGTATAACCTTTTGCTAAAATGTCTTGCTAAGTTAATGACTACCCAGTTGGTCTCCTGTTCTTTGCTCTATATTCAGAGTATTTTATCCCACAAATCTATTTGGGTGTACTTTCAGATATTTTAAAATCATTTCTTTAATTTTGCATGCCTTGAAAATAAAATGCATTTCTAACATTGCAAGTTAAAATGAAAAGATGATTTTTTTTCATAAGCAAGTGTTTTATCCCCGAATGCTAAATATTTAATTGTGTTAGAGTAACAGCGTATTTACAGTAAGCTGAATTAGTGAAGCATAACTGAGTGGGTGAACTCTTTCAATAACTGCCTTTTATTTAACTCTAAAACCTTATGACAACACAAGTTCATTGGCTCTGTTACTGCACCATTTCTCTAAGGTGGTGCGGTGCTAAAACCTGTATATACTTCCCATAGCAATGGTTTATCTGTACCCAAGTGAGAACAGGGTAAGGTCCAAGGTGTGTATTTAAGGCTGTAGAAAAGACTGTGTGTGATCATGTGAACCAAGCTTGCATTGTTGTTCCTGCATTTGAGGATGTTATGGAATTAAATTCAATATCAACTTTCTCATTTCCGGATTTTAATCAATCAAATCATAGGGCTGGAAGGGACCTCGTGAGATCATCGAGTCCAACCCCCTGGGAATTGAACCCAGGACCTTCTGCATGTTAAGCAGAGGTGCTAGCCACTTAACTTGTACTTTGAATGATCAGAGTTTTGGTTTTGTCTGGAATTTCTTTTTTTAATCACAAGCCTAGTTTTCTGTGGGTTAGCCAGCCTCACAATATCGTTTGGTAAAGCCCAACTATTTGTGAGCTTTGTGGGCAAGAAAGGGCTTCTTATGCTCTTCCTGTATTCCCTGTATTTTGCTGTGCTTCCTAAATTAAGTCTGTTGAAGGTAATTTGCTTCCATTTTTCAGTAGACTTCTGGGTAAAAGCCAAGCATTGGAAAAACGATTGCTTAAAAAGAAAGTATTGGGAAGTTATAAGCATATTAAAATGAGCAAGGAAGTAGGTGATCTGTCTGTACCACTGTGTTCCCAGCAGTAACAGGAGGGTAGCTGCATCTCACAGCCTTGTAGTGAGCATGAAAAGGAAGGATCACTGATGAGTGCTCTAATCTAGGCTTCAGGAGCCCAAGTTTTAAGCCTTTTGCTCTGCCAAAGCTTTCCTCTGTGACCTTCAACAAGCCCCTAAGGCCTGGTCCATGCTAGGAAAAGGGGTGGTCTTCACTGCATTGGCTAGGGGTGTGAAAAATTCACTAACCTCCCAAGGAGTGTCACTAAGCTGATCCAAGACGCTGCGTACAAAACACTAGGTCGACTGGAGAACTTGCTGCTTTACCCACGCCACTGGGAGAGCCCCTCCTGTTGGTGGAGGTGGTGTCTACATGGAAGCGATGCAGCAGTCTCGCTGTAGCTTTTTCCATGGAGACAAGCCCTTCGTCTCTGTGCCTCCATTTCCCATCTGTAGAAGGAGGCTAATGGCTGACCTACTTCCACAGAGAATAAATGCATTAAAGATGGTGAAAGGGTCAAATACGATGGGAACGGGTCACCTACGTACCATGGATGGAGGCAGCAAAACCAATGTTCATGCAGGGCTCAGATCCTAGCGCCAGGGCTGTATAAATACCTAGTGCTCCCGTGCAACCTACGTTATAGTGCGGGCCACTACACAGCCCAACACAAAGACCCTGTCGAAAGGGGCATGTTTAGCGTGTGCCTGACTCAACAGGCCTTGGGCTTTTGCCAATACCTGTGAGGGATGGGTTGCCTGTAGGCAGAGCCCAGGTTTCTGGCTGGTTGTTGGGGGTGGGCGAGTGGTTAGGGGATAGGCTCGAAGTAAATTGCCTCACTTCTCTTCCACCCAGCCAAAGCAGCCCTTTGGGTAGAAAGAGAAGAGTTGTGGTGATCCAAAAGCGGAAAGGAAGGAATTCAGTACTTGTGTGGCTATAGGGTGAGGCATTGAACTTTCATACCCCTATATGCCTGGGTGTCAGGTTCCTGGGTACAGGCCCCTTTTCCCAAAATTTAATCCAAAGCTGCTGATGTCAGAGAGACTCTCATCATCTGACTCCGGACCCCTTTTCCATCCTCCTTTGGACAGAAGGCTGCTGTTTCTTACCCTCTAACTGCGTCCTATGTTTTTCCCTAGCCTAGGTCTTACGCACTGAAAATAGAGATGAGGCCAAAAGAAAGCAGGCGCCTACAAATGGTCAAACTGGGACAGGTGCAGAGAAGGGCTCCTGGAATGATCCATTGAATGGGAACCCTGCCTTACAAGAGGAGATGCTAAAAGCGTGGCTTGCATACTCTAACCAAAAGATTGATTGCTCTCTAAGTACATCACAGGGATAAATAGCAGGAAAGAAAAGGAGTTAAGTCAAGCGCCAATCTGGACAGAAGAACAAATAGGTACAAGCTGCCCATCACCATGTTGAGGATCAAAATTAGGCAATTTCTAACCTAAATAAGGCAGTTTCTAATGCGCAGAAGTGTATTTTCCCAGGCGAACAACGGCAGGCAAAAACATAACTGTCATGACAACTGATCTTGGTAAGCTGTGATAAATTGACCCTTGATAAATGTATGGTGGGAATAGTTTGATGAGCCTTTATACAATAGCTTGAGTCCTACTGGTGACCACCAGTAGCAAAAATCCACAACGGCTGGCAACTGGCCACTAGACGGAGAGACCCGAGTTACTATAGAACAGAGGTCTCAAACTCACAGCCCACGGGCCCCATGCAGCCCCTAAACTTATTTCCTGCAGCCCACAATGACACTTCGAATTGCTCAAGTAATGGATAACACAAATTTAATGTGTTTACTCACTTACTCTTTGTCTTGCTGATGATACTGCCATCTTGAATGGAAGTAATTCTTACTTATATACGCCAAGAGCAAGTAAGTATGTTACTTTTCATTTTTTCATTATGACTATGTTGTAACGTTGCGTGAAAAGGTTTCAGTGGTGGGGCCCTTGGGCTAATGTACTAGTCGTCATGCAGCCCTCATGGTGATTTGAATGTGAGACCCCTGCTATAGAGAATTCTTTCCTAGGGATCTGCCTGATGGGTTTTGCTCGCATGCTCAGGGTCTAACAACTGACTGTTACATTTGGGGTTGGGGGATTTTCACCATCCTGTGCAATATGGGGCACGGGTCACCTGTAGGTTTAAACTGGTGTAAACGATCCGTTCTCTAGCATCTTAAAACCAGGATTTGAGGACTTCAGTAGCTCAGTCAGTTCTTACAGGTCTGTTGCTGGAGTGGGCAGGGGTGGTTTTGTGGCCTGTGTTTGCAGGAGGCCAGACTAGGTGCCCACGATGGTCTGTTCTGACCCTAAAGTCGGAGCGTATAAATATGTTCATTCTTAGGTGTCAGCTCCTGCTGTCTAATAACCCAGACCTGGCCTCTGGTCGTGGCTGGCCTCTGAGAGCAGAGAAATACCAAACCTATAGAGGATCCAGCTTCACATTTAAACACTCGCAATTCTCTGGCCTCTTTCTTTCGGGAGTATCTGGGCCATGTCAGAAGATGACAGGTACTGTATGCATTTGTCAGGTTATTAATGGCTGTCCTATAGATTATCTTTCCACCCCTGCCCTTATCTCTTAAGGAAATCCTATTTCAAGGATGGTCGAAGGAAGCCTCTGATCTTTTGATTGTCTGGCTTGCTCACTCTTTAATCCTGGCCTGGCTGGGGTGCAGGTGCCTATGCCCCAGGGGATTAGTCAGTCCCTTCTTATTGTCCCACCTGTCACTCACTTGTCTGCCCTGCCCCGCAGAATTCACACTGAGCTGCAGGAATCCTTGTATGCGCTATTCACCGGGGAATATTAAACTTCTCCGCTGCGGAGTCATTACAACGGGCTGGCCGAGGCAGTGGCTCTATTTGTTTTATAGAGAAAGCGGGTAACAATGGGGAGGGAGCAGCAGGCGGGCTCATAATGGCTCCTTTTACTCGGCATCATTAGGAGGTCACCTGTCAGTGGAGAAGTTTGAAAGGTTCGACTTCTCCCCCCTCCCTCCAGGCCGGCGTGCTCTCCTAGGCTCCGTCTTCAGTCAGTTGGGCAGGGAAGGGTCGGGACATGCAAGGCAACATGTCAGCCTGCCTCAGTGACCTGACAGGTACTTGGGCTACGGTAGGCCGTTGCTTTTGAGCTCGAGTCCTTAGATCGCAAGTTGAGGAGCAGTCTCCTGGGAGTGGCTAGTGAAAGCAGATGGCTAGCCAAATTGTTCTTGCTAGGACTCATCATTTAGTGACCACTTGAAGCGACACCTGTTTAATAACACTTAAAACATGCTGCTGGCCCTAAAGAGTGTTGAGTCATTAATGTCCATAGCTGGGAAGGACGCATTGGGTCCTCTGGTGTGTGTCTCTGAGCCCAAGAAAGGGTTTTTCCATCCAGGACACTTCCTGGTTCCCCATGTGTTGTCCCATCAGCGTCCCAAGGGATGGGGCTTTCCCCCAGATAACATCCCAAGTGAGGCCCGGTCTTTGGCTATGCCTGAGAGCAGCGACTTGCCATTTGGCTGGGGACCAGGGAGAGTTACTGCGACTCAGAAGCTTTGCTCAGGTTCTTTGTCCATCACTGTGTCACAAACAGGTTCCTTCCACATCTGGCTGAAGCCCAGTCTAGCCAAGTTTGCTTACCTCCATTTGAGGGTGACCTACATTAATTCCCTCGGTAAGTCTCACTCAAAGCCTGAGATGACCCAGAGCCACAGAAGGAGGAGGCAGAGCCCATCAAGGGCAGCCCATTGGGGATACACAGCTCCTTGCACATGGAGGCATGGACGCGAGTCAATGCACACCTCGAGGGAAGACCACCTGAGGGAAGGCCAGACCCCTAGATTTGCCGTGTGTTTCAAAGCACCTCTCCAGTACTGAAAGTTTCCATGTTCAGAGAGCCCTGAAGGTAATTGTCTCTGGCAGACTGCTGTGTCAGAGAATTTCTCAGGGCCAATGTTTCAGGTGGAAACATCTCATGTCAGAATAGATTTTGAAACTTCTCTTCCAGATTCTAGCTTGATTCCCAGGGCATTTTCCCTCTGGGAATATTTGACTGTGGAGTGTGAAGAGAGCTATTCATTCAAGCAACCAGAGCTCTTCAAATTCACTCCCCATGAATTCCCCGCTAGAGCGAATACTCCTGTATTAAATTAAGGCCGAGAATGGAACAAGGGACTGAATTGCATTAGATCCCACAGGAAAGTGAGATCCCATCTCATATCTTTGGCCTTTTACTTTCATGGCTCCAGTTCATCTCTCATGGAGCTCCACTGGCTTCAGGGTCACGCCAAGCTTTTACCCGAGGCAGACTGAGTGGCTCTCTACCTTTTGGCCTGAGACCTCTGTTGATCACAGACATGATGGCCAGAAAGGACCACCGAGATCTCTGATATGATCTGCATCACAATGCGTGAGATTGCCCTGAATTTAACCCCACTTTGAACTTACTAGAGCATCTCTTAGAGCCACTCAGGATTTACAAAATGCCAGTGTGCCAGAGAACTCACCCAAGCCCTTGGTATGTTGACGATGGTTTGCTCCAGTGTGGCCCCCCGTGTTCACTCCTCCCTGCCCCGTCCCCAGGTCTAGAGCCTCTTCAGAGTGACAGAGTGGAGTTCCCCATGGCTCTGGGCCTTAGTGAAGGCTCGCTCTTTGTCCAGTGTAATGTGAGAAGGATGGAGATGAAGCCCACGTGAAGGAGGACGTCGGCGCTGGCCTCGAACTTCTCTAGAGTCCTCACGCTGGAGAAGAGAGGCTTTTCCTTGCCACCAGAAAAATTGGGCAGCAGGTTCCCATCTGCCAGATACCCCCTGCCCTTCTGGAGGGCTACACAATGATAAGGCTCTGGTCTTGGCTCCATTGAACACTGGCTGGTTTGTGCCACGTTTCACACACAGGGCTGCAACCTAGCAAGCTGCCCCACCAGCCCGAAACAGGCCAGGTGGATGCAGTGGGAGACTGGAGGTTTGATTTCTGCAGAGGGTGGGCAGCACGATGGCATGCTTCCCCAACTCCCGTCTTATACCAACGGGCCTCCCCTCTCCCTGGCCCAGCCAGTCCTGGCCTCTTCTGACCATATTTCCAACCAGGGGCCAGTTAGTTCTGCATGAGCCGGTCTTCCCAGCCCTAAGCATCCAACAATCATCTGAAGCCCCATAAACCTGTCTTAAAAACCACAAGATCTTTTTTTAAATGATGGATGTCTGGTTCTCTTTTTTTTGTCTCCTAGTTCGAGCCTTTTGAATTGTTCAGGCTACAGTCTCAAATGTCCCTTGACTCCTGGAGCTGGCGTTTTAAGACATCGCAAGAATTGACAAACGTAGTCGCTGGAGAATTGCAAGCAGGCCATCAAACCACTCACAGGCACTCACGCAGGCCCTGAAAGCACCGTGGAGCGAAGTGACTCTTTATGGCTGCATTTGTCCTGAAGATCTGAGGTGAGTAGCTCAATGTTACTAGATCTTGCTCGGTCAACCTGTCAGCTAGGGGCATTCTCTTTGCAGTGCTGGTTGGGTAACAACGCTAATGTTTAATTACTCCATATCTGATGTTGTACACAGGTGTGCATGTTCCCATTCTGTCTTATTGTTGCATCTTCATCCTCTGTGGGATGCAATGATGCGGTTGCAATCAAGTGATTGTCTCTGTGTAATGCAGATACATTGATTGGCTACAACTTTTTACCAGAAATGTCCAAGCTCATGTCTTAGAGGTCCCCAAGGTCTGAGAATTGCATTGCACCATGGACCACGACCTGGGGGAGGTGGGAGACAGAAGAAAGAGCCCTTCCTCTGTTCTCTGAAGCCTCCGGACACCCAGTGATTTGATTGCAAAGCCATTGAGGGAAGCGTTCCACTCAGTTGTTCGTAACAAGTGAGGCTGTGTCATCCCCACTGCATCAAAGCTGCCAAGAAATGTTGCTCCCCTCTAAACAGCCTGCACGGGCATGGGAAGCCTGGCCTCCGCTTCCCCTCCCAGAGGCCAGGCCGCAGACCCATTTGCCATTGATTCCCGAGAACTCTTGCACGCTGAAGGAGGTTTGCAGTCATACCCTCCTGAGGCACAAATTATACACACGTCCTGGGAGCTTGCGCCTATTTGCGGAAGTGCAGCAACCGCCCAGCAGTTTAGGACAGGAAGTGAAGAATTCCTTCCCCAGAAAAACCCTGGGTCGGTAAAAGGCAAGTCCCAGGGTGAGGGTTTCACCCAGCGTTCAGATTTGCCACACCTGCCCCAGAGATGACCACAGGTGGCTGGGAGCTCAGCTGCAGCACCTCAACAGACTCAGCATTGCACGTGGGGCCACGAGGTCAGCACTGGCCCATGGAGAATATCCCCCTCTCCCACTACTCCCTAGGCAACATCCATTCTTGCAGCCTGTGGGGGCACTGGGATCCATGCCGAGTCTGAGACAAGTGCTTCCTTGAGAGCCTGCACCCATCCATGCCATGCTGGGGCCAGAACTGATTCAAAGTGGAGAGCATCATTTATTGAGTCTTGCGTCACCTTGCTCACCCCAGCTGAATCCTGGTGAGGTTTGAGCCGATGGCATCGCAGTGTGCCAAGCACGGGTAGGCCTGTGTCCGGGCCAGATTCCACTCTTAGTTACAACAGTGAGACTTTGGAGTCACTATGCTGCATCCACTTTGGATTTACACTGATACAAGTAGGAGCTGGATTGCCCCACTCCTTTTTATTTCCATGGCTTCAGGTGGCATGTCCTCAGGAGAGGCACTGTGCTGGGGGTGGCCAGGGTTGGCTGGCACTCATAGGTCTCTTGCTATAACCCTAGGAAGCTGAATTTGGCTCAAGACACAGTTAAATGTTGGTTGCAAAAGGCAAAAATCATGGTTGTTTGCACCACTTTGGGTGTGCAAAGAGGTTGTATGGCAGGTGGGGGGGGAGGCGCAGGTGCAAGGAGAGGTAGCAGGAAAGCCACTAATAAAAGAGTGTAAGTCTTAAGAGAAAAGCAGATCCTCCTCCCCATCCTCCAACATGCACATTCTCCCCCTCCTTTGCGTTACTCTTCCTGCTACCTCCAGGAATAGATTTGGCCCACTGACTTCAGGGAATTTGCACTGGTGGTGTTGGGGGTTTGACCTCCCTGAGGGGTTTCGCTGGGAGAAGACTCACCTCTTCTTTTCCTAAACTACTGGTCAGCTGCTGAAAGTGTGGGTGCAGGGGGATGTGGATGCTGCCTAGGGACAGGTGACCTGTGAATAATTTGTACATGCAGTTACTACGTTTGCAAACCCACAACCAGCTCTGCAGGGCTGAGGGTTTGCATGGCTGCAGCCTGCGAAACGGGTGCAAGTTACCCCACTTTCCCATTAACACCAGCTTTTTAGCCTGCTTGCATCTGGTGCGTACCGGGACTGGCAGCAGAACCAGGCCCAGAGAATTGCTTTGGTGCTGGTCCCTCTCGCTGCAGCCGGGAGATGGCCCCTGCCCCCCCACGGTGCACATTTTCTGTGGGACGCTCTGGAGGGAGGCAGCAGATTGGTCACCATGTGTCCAAATTTCCAGTTGCTCCCTGCACCCTTTGATCTGGCTTGTCACTGTTTGGTCTGTAATCACTGGGCCCTCCACAGTCTCCCAGAGGATAAAAGCACACGAAGACAAGGGAGATTAAGTGGGTTTTAAGGCTGAACCCCAGTACCCTGGCCTGGGGCTCTCATTAGCTCACTGATGTATCTGCCAGGGATCATTCAATTGCCTGTCAAGCTGTTGTGTTAATATCTCTGAATGGTTAGAGGGCTGAGCGGACACGAGTCAGTCCCTGTTCCTAACACTGTTTCTTTTGGGCCTTGCATTTGATTTCATATGCCCCGGTTTATCCCTTTTCCAGGCCAGTGTACTGGGGCCTAAAATTGTATTTCCATGCCGGTCACTCAACAGCAGGCCTTGCAGAAATGTGTTCTCAGGAACCTACCTTAAATATGTCAGCCGGGCTCCCTGAACGCCACCTGCACCGAAACAATGGGCCACAGAGGAGCCCACGGGACTGTGTGCAATTGCTGTACTCAGGCCGGGCATTAACTTACACAGTCTGAGCATCCTTGACTCCCACTTGCTGTCCCTTGCATTGGTCATTCAGGTTGCTGCACGAAGGTAGTTGCCGGAGCCACCCAGAAAAACAGCCACCAGGCTGCAAAGAAGTTGCCTTGCCAATCTGACACAATCATGTTTCATTTCAAAGCTGACTTAGCATTGCAAAGGGGTGGCAGGAAATAAGATCGATGCTTTTTAGTCTCCTTTTGCTTTTGTGTGCACCATGACCCTTTGCCAAAATAATCCTGGAAATACTCCTTAAAAAGAATGTGTGAGAGCTCCAGTATCTCTTTGGCTCTGTGGACCCCTACCGAGTGAAATGGAGGCAAATAATGCCTGCGGCTCACTTATAAAATGGTATAATCAGACTGGTTGGGTATGGAGATGCCCAAGTGTGATTATATGGAGTGATAGCCAAGAGGGTCAAGACTCCAAAAACAAAACACCTGCTTTAAATATCTAAGCCTCTGCTATATCGGAGGCTGGCGCTACACAGGTGCCATCTCAAAGCCCCTTTTGTGTCATTTTGCTAAACTTCCGAGCCGCGAACGTTCACACAAAAGCTAAACGTTAGTTTGGATTTTTTTTTAATTTGAATTTGTTCCCAAAGGTGACACTTGTGCCACTTTTTCCAGATTAATTTCTTCTGAGGTCACAGAAACGCCTTGGGAGTGCTTTCTGGCCTCTCCCTGGCAGGGCCGCACGACTGACAAAGCGGTTGAGAGGCAGCAGGCTGGGAGTGGGAGGGTGGCACTGAGCGCTGTCCTTTTTTAATCCAGACACACTGGCGGCAACGAGCTTGGCTCACCAATTGAGTAGTGAGCTGGGCATGCCCTGAAGGAGGCCGGTATGCGGGAAGGCTGTATAGCACAGGCACAGTGTAAGAAGCCAGCCTATGATAGACTGGATGTAAACGGTGTATGCTTAATAGTTGTATCATGAGAGCGTCTAACTCTAGAGGCCTCTGACTAAGCTCAAGTCCAAATCTCGTTGTGCTAGGTGCTGTGCAAGCATATAAGAGACTGTCCCTGCCTCCAGAGAGCCTGTGTTCCCAATAGATAAGCCAGACAAGGGGATGGAGGGGAAAAAAAACCACAGGGTCAAAGCTAGGAAGAGGATGCAAGACTTTGAGTCCGAGTTCAGTGCCCTGCTTTACTGAGCCACACTGCCTTGTCTATAGGAGGGTGATATACCATGAGGTGTGTGTACAAACAGCACACGCGCTAGGTTAGGGAAACGAGCAATGAGTCCGGTGGCACTTTTAAAGACTAACAAATTTATTTATCGCATCAGCTTCTGTGGGAGAAATTCCCACTTGCTCACATGCTTGAAGCCCATCTTCAAGCATCTGACAAAATGGGATTCTCTCCAAGAAAGTTTATGCGGTAAATAAATTTGTTAGGCTTTAAAAGTGCCACCGGACTCCTTGCCTGTTTTGCTGAATTAGACTAACATGGCTGCCCCTTTGGACCTAGGTTAGGGGTTAGACTACCAGCTTTTTGGGGCAGCGCCTGACATCATGGGGGCCCCATTTTGGTCATTCTCCAGGCACTTCTGTAACAAACCTACTGAGGAGAAAAAGGCTGTAAGAATAGGAAAGACGGCCTCCATTTCTTGGAGGCCTTGGTGAGTGACACACAGTGGGCTGACTTGTCGGCCAAGCATTAGACAGTAGTTTTGGGTGTCCAGAAAACAACACCTGCCCTGATGTTGGCTTTCCCTGGCCTAGCAGCTGGTGCCATCCTGAACCCTGTCACTTCTAGTCTCCGTCAGTCCCTGCGGTGGTTAGCTTTGCCAGGACATGGCCAACGCGCTGGATGCTAATGGGTAGAAAATGCTCCCTTGGGAGATCAGTAGCCAGTCTGGAAATGGGCTGGAGTTTTAACTTCCTGGGAAGCCAGTGGGGCTTCTGATCTGCCTGGCTGGATAACTTCTTGTGGCCTGTAGCAATTTATCCCCCTGCCACTGACGTAATACAGCACCTAGCTCCTCTGCCAAGGGTCAGGGCTGAGCCAAGGAAAGGAGAAACCATCCATTAGCCCTTCTACCACCTGCTGATGTCGTCCAGAAGGTTAGTAGAAGACGTCCTTTCTCCCTTCTCAGCTGCCTCTTGTCCTGGTCTACTAGGGCCCTTAAAAGTTTGTGGAAGGAGTTTAGCAACTTGAGAGAGTCCCCTAGTGAACTCACCACCACCACCGCAGGAAATTCCTCCACTTTGCACATCTTAGCCTCTGTCTAATTTGTTTTGCTTCTGATTCTGGGGCATGGCAGAAGCTCAAAGCGTCAGCTGAGTTTGCCATCCTTTCACTCGTGAGGGACCTCACGCGATGGTAAAATTCAGCCTCAGTAAGCGTGAGAATCCACAACATCTTTAGTATGTTCCTGTTATCCGCAGATCAAGGGTTCGCTACATATCAGGTGTCATCTAAAGATGGGAAGCGCACAGCACCATGGAGGCCCCTCAAACCTTTGTCCAGGTGCGTTGGAAAGCTGTTGATATTTTTGCCAACCCAGAGGGAATGAGAGTTCGTACCGGTGGCTGCGTGGCGTTAAAGGTAGGGTCAGCTTCCTAGCTTCTTCAGTCATGAACCCCTTCAGTCCCATTAAGTATACATGATCATTTTTTTGCAGGCCATTAACTGGCACAGACGCTAGAGGGCAAACCCTTGTCTGGTAATATTTTGTTGTTTCATGCTCTGTAACCAATAGTGCCTCAATACTCCATTCTCATCCATCCACAAGCTGATGGCAATGCATGCTGGGCACCTGTTGCTTTTATCCTCAAGTACATCCAGCATCTGGCCTCCCCTTATCAGGAGTCCCAGGGTGAGTTGCAGGTCCTCAGTGGGATTTTCAACAGATCCCAAGGGAATTAGGCTCAGCATGCCCACTGACTTTCAATGGGATTTGGTCACCTAACTCCCTTAGGCCCCTTTGAAAATCCCAGTCTTCGATCCCAGGGATGCCTGCCCATTTTCTGCCTGTTCTCAAATTGGGGGTCTGACTCTGCCCCACCCCAAGAAGATTTTCAGACTCTTCTTGTGTCAGTTTGTGAACCTGCTCTGCTGCTCCAAGGGGGCATGCCAGAGAGTCTAGCAGGGGGTCAGGTGAAGATGGGGGTTTCCTTTTCGGTGTGACGGCCTCCTTGGTGGAACCTAGAATGTGTTGGCCTGGGCCTTCCTGCTCCAGAGGAACTAACTGGACTGCACTTCCTTGCAGTAAAAGACTCACCCAAATGAACTTTCTCTGGGCCCTTTAACACCCTGGGCAGGGCTCTCTGCTCCTCCCAACTTTGCTTTGGCCAGATTCCCTCTTGGGGTGGGACTTCTGCCTGCTGAGTGGTTGGCCCAGTAAAGGGCCCATTCATCTCCCCTCTGGCGCCTGTGCTTATCCCCCACCACCAGCTTTCCTGCGTAGCAAGGGGCGCCCTGCCCTGCTCCCCCAGCTAGCCCCACCTTCTCTTTGCACAGGATCTGGCTCCTGGAGATGTGACTGTGGCTAAGTGTTAGGTTAATAGATGCCAGAAGCCCCCTTCTCCTACTCCAGGCTCAGGGATCCAATTTCCAGCCCAGCCCTGTTGGGCCACCCAACTCCATGGCTCTCAGCCAGGGCAGCAGGGGTTTTGCAAGGTACATCCATCCCTCTAGTACAGTCCTGATTTGACACCGGTAATATAAAAAGGACAGGCAAAGTCCATTCCAGCTCAAACTCTAGAGCCCCTGCCCAAGTAAACGTGTTAGTCTGTATGGTGCCCTAAGACTCCTTTCTTTTTTACAGCCAGTGCCTGGTTTATAGGCTCTGTCTCCAAGGGAGTGGACAGGGAAGTGCAATATTCATATCCCAGGGGATTTATTTTATAATGAGCAGCTACAGGTATGTCAGTGCCTTCTGTTCAGTGACCATGGGCTGGGCCCTGGCATGTTTCGCTCTGGCGATGGAAGCAAGTCCTTTTGCAGCGAGGTGAAACCTTGGGGGCCACACCGGATCTGGAAAGGTCGATGGTCCCTGGCCTGAAGAGGGATGGTGGGGAGTGGAATGGAAAGGCGAGGTCCCCTCTGGGCATTGAGGGGGTGGCGGGTGTAGAAGGAAGATGGTGGTGGGTTACATCCCTCAGACCAAGGGAACTGGTGGGTGCGTGCTGCCCCTCTGGCCGCATGTGCTGGCTGGAGGCAGGGGCTCCAACTCCCTCGGGCCTCCCCAGCCAGGCGGGTTTGGGGAGGATCCAGTCTCCAAGGGCTTACCAAAGGCTCTCGGCTTCCGCACCGGCGGGGCTCCAGGACCCCGGCCCTGGGCAGCCTCCGGGACCCACTGCCACTGCCACCGCCACCTGCGCCTGGAACACGCTGTTTGTGCCCATCCCGGCCCAGGGCTGCTGAGCCGGGCCAGACAAGGGGGGCTGTCCGTCCCTTTCCCTCAGCTCCCCAGCTTTTGTGTCCCTCTAGCGAAGCAGGTAACATTTGGGCGCGTTCCCATAACTAAGCCCTCGTTGCCTGCTGTCTCCAAAGCCACCAACCAGCCTCTCCAGCGCTTCTGGTTTTTTTCCAGCCCCCTCGCCCCCGTGGAGCCCTTTCAGCCGCAGCCCCTCCAAACCGTGAAGTGGGTAAAACCTGCGGAAAAGGCTATTTTTCCTCGCCCCCCTTTTGCATCCTGCCTTGTGCCCAAAAGGGTCCCTTGTTTTACGCGTGCCAGTCACCTGCCGCGCCCCCGAGCCTCTCCCCTTTCTTTCCCCTTTTCTCTTTTGACTTTTCCAGGGGCTCCGCTTTCCAAATGAGCTTCAGATTGGCCACAGATTGAGGCGCCTTTGTCTCTCGAGGGTTGTACTAAGCTAATTAAATTTGAGCCAACAAATAAACCCATATCTCCCCATTAAATTCAGCCCTGCCTTTCAGCCAAACCACGGGGCATTCACCGCTCCTCTCCCCCCTCGTCCCTGGCTTTGCAAAATGTACTCCTCATTGAGTTAAATCTATTGAAAACATTTGCAGGATTTCTTTTGTTCTCGGGGTCTCGCAGCTCTTTTTCCATCAGAAAAGACCCCAAAACAGCAGCTTGCCTCTTTGTGAGCTTGTAAGCAAACGCGAAAGAAAAAAAAAACCCTCGATGCTCAAGAAATGACACATGTAGGAACTTTTTCCGGGGAAATGTGACACTTCTGCTTCTTTCCCTCCCTCTTTTAAGGGTTTATTTTAAACGGAGGGCTGGGGATCAAAGGCTGCTGAGGCCGGGGATTTTCAGGTAGGTTTATTTGCTTCTGGTTTCCCTGCCGCCCCTGAAAGCGAAGCAAAAGCCGCCTATGCGGAGCCGCCGTGGAAACGGTGCCGGTGCCAGAAAATGCAAGAGCAGGTGAGGCGCCTCCGGACCGCACCCTAGCCGGCCCCGCAGCCCCCAAACCAGCCCAAATTTGCGGGGTGCGGGGCTTGAGCCCCCCATTTGAGCCAAATGCACCCAGAGCCTTTGCTGAGAAGGACCCTTATTAGTTCTGCCAAATCCCAAATCTTTGTAATTATTTCCCCCTCGCGATCAATAAAGGCGCTGGACTTTTCACAGTTGAACTAATATATTTTTAATGACTCTGGAAAGGGTTTAACTTTAGATGTGCCCTGGAGCCTGGATTTCTCCAAACAGATGTTTAAGGGAGAGGAGGGGGGGGATCTTTCCATGCGAGCGACTTTCTTCAAAGTTCAAAAGAGAAAAGAGCTTTTTCAAGGGGCTAAAAATGTATTTCTCCCCCGCTAACAATGGGCTCCTTTCTGCGCCAGGGCGCAAGGAGCCGATCCGGGCTTGGGAAAAGCAATTGGAAGTCAGCTCGGGTTTTTATGGTCCTAAAACAAATTCAGCCCCTAAAGGGGTTTTTTCCCCCCTTCTCAAATGCCTCCTTTCTTGTAGCACATCCCTCCCGAAATCTTGCAGGGCTGGTTTCATCTGCCCGCTTTCCCCAGCTAAAGCAGATCGAAACGCGCCTTGCGTTTAATCCGCCGTCTATCCGGAGCGAGAAATGAACTAAAAAATGTCACTCGGGTTTGAAACCGGAATGAGGGCGCCTGGAAATGTTGCCCAGTGGCGGTGGGAAACGAAGAGTCCCTTTAACCCGTTTGCAGCAAGGGGCGGCGGGCGGCCGAAGTTAATCCAATATAATTCGAATTGCTGGGTGCTTTTTTTTCTTCCCTTTACACACAAAAAGGGGGGGGGGCGGCTTCCCTCGCCCTCATTCATAAATTGGTAATTGTAGGGAAGGCTCCACTAACGAGCCAGTCGAGAGCTATTGAGGAGTAAACGGGGCAAAGCCAGGCTTTGTCTCCATACAAAAATCAAAGTGCTTCCCAGTGTTGTGTTTCCAAATGTGTCCATCAGCTGCAGCCCCAAAAGAGTTAAATTTTAAAGCAAATCAAATTCCCATTGGCCACTGTATATTATCTCAGCAGTCTTCATTTGATACCTCTTTAATACAGAAAGGGGCTTTTCATGCCCCTTTTCTCTCCTTTCTCCCCTCCACTCTTTAAGAGCAATAAATGTTCACCCGCAATAGCTATAAATCAATCTCGGGGCTGTGCCAGGCCCTTTCATTGCACGGGGCTGAAAGAGGGGCCAAATCGCCCTGCCCTCCCCGCCGCCCAAAAAGCAGCTGTTGGGCTCTAATCGCCTTTCTTGCACTGTCATTCACCCTCATTTTCCCCCCATCACCCTGGCCCTGCAATCTTTTCTTGTTTGGCTTTTCTTTTCTTTCTTCGCTGCATTTGATTCCATGTCTCCCCTCATCAGACCCCAACCTTGTCCAGATCCTGACCATCTCCTTGTAGGCTGTGAAAGAAAAGAAGAGTCCATGGATGTCAAATTGGTCTCAAAAAGACCATGAAAGATTGATTTGCTCCACTTTTCTTCTGCCTGACATTATTTCGGAGGGCTCTGAATGGGAAACCAGAAAGTCTGGGGCTGGAATAAAGATGTTCTCTCTGTAAGGGGGAGAGAAAAAAAAGTGCCTATTTGCTCCTGGCCCATCAACCCTGCAAAACAGAGCAAAAGAAAAGGGAACTTTGGCTATTCAGAGTCAGAGCAATATGTACACCTCCCAACAATGTCCCAATATACTGGGGGCCTCTCTATTAACAGCCATGAATATTAAAGTCCTCACTAAACGTTAAGAAGGAACTTTGGGAATATACACATGAAAATCCAGGCCGTATTATGTGGCGCCCAGAACAATGGCTCAGTAATAATGGGCCTTCTCTATTAACAGCCATGAATATTAAACTTGTTTCCTCTTAAATGGTAAAAGGACTGGATGGTTACAATATTTAGGGGAGGGAAAACAGAACAAAACAAACAGACAACAACCAAAAATAAAAAAAAACCACACTCCTAGAACATGAAAAGCTGTTTGGAAATCAGCTGGGGCTAATTTTAACCACTCACCAAAGGTGGATTTTTTTTGTCCCCCACCCTTTCTGTGCAATGAGGTGAAGTGTTTTTAAAGGTGGAACTGGCCAGCGTGGATTTGGGTGTGTGGCTGGCCGCTCTGGATTGTGTCACCCTCGGTGTGGGGCAGGTTGTGGCCGGATCGCCTGCAGGCTGAGTCCCCAAAGCAGAGTTGGATTTTGTGACAATATCCTGACTGGCCCTGCAGCTTCCTGGTTTAAAGATGCCTATTTTTATCAAGGACTAACTTGGGCAATGTCCACCTCCTGCAAAGACTCCCTCAAGGGGACCTGCTTGGTCTCAGGGGTGTGAAAACAATAGAGGCTTTTAAAAAGCCCTACACCTGATGCGGAGGTCCCATACAAGCAGGCTACACTGTCCAAATCCTATGAAGACTAAATGCTCTTTGCCTAGAAATCCTGGAGCTCCACTGGAGAGAATTTTTCATTAATAGCATTTGATTTGGTTTTTGTTTGTGACTTGATTTTCAGGAAACCCTAATCCACTTCCAATGAAATAATAGAGGGTATCTAAAGCTCTGTGCTTTTGTGCCCCCCCCATGGAACTGTTCTGAATTTATTAGTGTAAATGGGTGACTGCTTTTTACTAACTGTATTCACCCAACTTCTTTACAAGGTCGATATAAATAATACTGCTGTAGGATTACATCACAGAGAAGAGCCAGAGAGAAAGCGGAGTCTTGGGTAAGGGAAAAGCACTATTATGGTGGTTTGCATCTGGCTTGGGAAATGAAACAGCGAGCATGCGAGGGGGAGAGGAGAGGCAGGTCCAATCAGAATGGGTTGCGGAGGGCGAGGCTCTTGCACCACCAGTGGAAGTGGCTGGCAAGGGCAGCGAGGAAGTTAGTACAGAGAGGTGGGGACAAAGCAACGTCTTAAAAGGTCCCTGTGTGGGCAGGGGGCCCCAATCCAAAGCACATTGAAATCGGTGAGGTGGGGTGGGGGTCCTTCCAGCAGGCCTTGGAGAAGGAGGGTTGTGAACTGGATCCTGAAATGATGGGGGAAGAGACGGGCTGTCTGACAGTGGGGTGATGTGGGGTAGCTACCTTGGCAATAATGAGGGTTTGAGTGTGTGCCAGGCAGTTACTGTAGCTCTTGGATTGCAAAGGCTTTAAACTCCCAAGATTGGAGCCAGGGTCTCTCCTCCAACCCACATGGCAGCTCTCGCCGGTTCCACCCCTCGCTGAGGCCCGGGTATGTTGTGCTGATGTGCTAAGAGTGGGCCAGCAAACGGGGCCTAGGAGAAGCAGCTAGCCCTGACCTTGTGGTGCTGCCCTCAAGCCCCCCCGTTGGAGCCTGCCCCCCAGCTTGATTTTCCTGTCCCATTAGCAGTGACGGGAGGGCTCAGCAGCCATTCTCCAGACCCCCTCAGTCGGTTCCCTGTCCTGCCAGCGCTCTGCAGCAACCCTCCCCTGTGCTTGTTCGTGCCCAGTTGCTTTGAGGGGGCCAAAACAATGACCGCTCACCTGAGCAATCCCTACTGCAGTCTCTGGGGCAGCTTCCCTGGGGAAGGGTTTGCAGAAGTGGACCCTGCAGGCTGGGTGCACCTTGCAGCTGATTCTCCATGGCCCAGCCCTTGATCATCCCTGGTGCCAGTGCAAAATGGGTGCAGATCACATGGATCCACCAGCTGATGTGTCCTGCACCAGGACACAAAGAGCAGGGCCCAGGGGAATCAGGCCCATTGTCGCTCTCCTGGGGCTGTAAAGGTGCCAGGCACGTTTGGGACAATCTATGTTATAGTCTGAAGAAAATAGAAGTAATAATAGAAATGGAACTGTCCCATTGGCTGTGATGGCCTTGAATCATAGAGAAAGGGGGCCTTGAGTTGGTTTCTGTTGCAGAATGGCAGGTCCCGAGTCAGGGCCCCAGGATGTCTCAGGTGAGGCTGTGGTGTGGTGCTTCCCAGCTCTGCCTCTGGCTGATATTCAGCAGGGTCTGTGGATCTGGACTAGGAGGAAACCTGGGGGACCAGGCCAGACATCTGGATCCTTGTGGGGGTAAGTAGAATGGGTAGGTGGCAAACTGGGAGCCCTTGGTGCAGACAGAGGAGGACTTTGATTCATTAGTGGCTCTCTGGCTTGGAGCGAGGCCTACGCCGGCCCTGAGCAGAGGGATTGTCCAAGCGCTGGGCTATG
The DNA here is from genome assembly GCA_007922195.1 of Podocnemis expansa. NCBI lineage: Eukaryota > Metazoa > Chordata > Testudines > Podocnemididae > Podocnemis > Podocnemis expansa. Next base: position 12,068,117 of record ML682047.1, read on the forward strand.
GAGACTGGCAGACCCAACTGATCCCTTTCTTGGCACAGCACCATTGCCCCACTAACACTGTTCCTCTCTAATACCTTCCAGCCAAAAATGGCCAAGCATTAGCCACTCCGTTTTGCAGGTGGCAGGACTGAGGCCCAAGGACTCCAGAGAAATTACCATTCAGAGCCCTCTCTTCCCAGTCTTGCTGCATGGGGCAAGATGCAGGTGGCCACCGAATGGTTATAAGTGATGCGGCTGGTGGGGGTGACGGTGCTGGGGGGCTCAGACTTACAGGACATGGGAAATCTCCGCTGATTCCACTCCCCTTTCCCACAAAATGAAGCAGGAGAGAAGCCAGAGGCCTTTTCTCCTCTCCCAGCTCAGTTGTGGGGAGCCCCATCCCTGCTATTCTACCCCAAGGGCATTTTTCTGGGTTTCTTGCACAGTGAATTTGTTGCTACAGGTGCAGCCGCCTGGTTCCCCAGGCTGTGGCTCCCAAATAGCCCTTTGCCTCTCCTTTGCTGGAGCCTTTTCCCCTAGATTGTGATGGGCCACCGAGTCTCTGGCTCAGCTCCAGGACCTCAGCCTTTGGTCACACCCCAGGCAACCTTTGGTCACACCCCAGGGGCTGCATTACCCCCATGAGGACCAGGCCCTGCCCCACCAGGTTCCAGTCTGGAGGGTGGAAGAGGAGGTACTTTTGCCTGAGGAAGGACTGCAGAAGGGAGGCTGGGGGAGATGAAAGCAGGTTTCTCCATGTAACAGCTCATGTCCTGGGGGGTGGACCCACAGCTTGGCTTGAGGGCTAGTGGCTGCTCCCCCTCTGCCTTTTTCAACACATTTCGGTGGGTCTTCTCCCTCCAGCCCCCTTGGCAGCCCGGGGCGGCGGCCCGTTTACACTGAGCTGACAGACGCCTCTTCCCTGGTGTCTTCTGCCGTGGGGAGGGGGTTTAAGGAGAAGCGGATTAGAGGAGTTTACACAGCGCCGCATGAACGGGCGCAGAAACGGAGCGATTTCCAAACCGAATCGCGCAAGCCGGTTTTCCCTGCTCCGCTTCCCCTTGTCTCGGGCTGGCACTTCGCAAACCTCCCTGTCCACACGGCGCTCCTGTTCGCCCGGCTCGCGAGCGGCCAGTGAATCCACTTTCTTTTCCTGTTTCGCCGTCGGGGTTTTCCGACAAGGTGTAAATCGGAGCCGGGAGAGTTTAGTATCAAACCCGACCCCAGGGAAGCCGCAGGTGAGCGGCCCCTGCCCCTTTTCCCCCGAGTTTCGGCATCAGCCGGGGATGGGGTGGGTTGGAAATCAAATGTAATCGTTCCGCAATCCGGACCCGTGTAAACGGCCCTTTCCATTTTCCTCTCTTCGCCTCCCTGCGCTGGGAATGAAAATGTAAAGCCATTCACTGCGCAAGCGTCTCCTTTGGGTCTTAATCCGATTTCAAGGCTTTTCTCATGGGTAGGCAGCGTCGACAGGCGCTGGCGGGTCTAGACGGGGACAAATCGCCCAAGGGGGTTTATTTGGGAGGGCCAGGGGCGCTCCTGGGGGGTGTATTTAGTGGGTTTCCAGCGCCGAGGCGAGCGGGCTGCTTCTCTCACTTCTCGGGGGTTTGAGACTCGAATCCGAAGCGGAAGATGCGGGAAAAAAATCGCCGCCGCTTCGATTTGGTTCTGGCTAAAGAGAAACTCGGGTTTAACGAGCAAAGGCTCCCCCCGGCTCTGCAGCCTTTCCTCCGAAAAGGGGAGACTCGGAAGGGGAAATGTTCCCCTTTCCGCCGTTGTGATCCGCCCTCCCCCTTTCAAATCGTCTCCGAAATGCCGTGTTTAAAACACGAGTCTGGATCAAAAACCCGAGCCCCAGACCGGGAGACCCTTTGAGGACTGAGGGGTCCGGCTCCGGCTATTTGTAAACGCCAATTTCCCGTTTCTCGGGGCCAAATCATTGCCGGGCTCGCCAATGAATGGAGAATTTCGGGGCGCGCTCGCTGCCTCCGTTTACACACAGCCGCGCCGCCGAGGTCGGGTTGTTTTAACGGCGTCGGGGTCCCTGGACCCGATTTCCCCCCACTTTGGGCTGCACCGGCTCAAGCCCGGTTCTATTAAACAAACCGGATCTGGGACTGGGTGCTCCGAATTAGCGGCCTGCCCCCTTTACACCTGCCCGGCAGCTGGAGAGGCGTGAGATTTGCTTTCCACCTTCCATGTAAACCCATCCGGCGTGAACAGCTCTGGGCCGGGCAAACACCCCGTTTCTCTCGGTATTTATTGCGGGGCCGGTCCCAAGAGCTCAGCCGCCCCGCTTTGTTTGGAAACGGGTTTGAGGGGCGCCGCTGCCAAACCGCTTTGCCTCTGCCGGGTTTGCGTGCACACGGGGCGGCTTTGAGCCGGATCCAGGTGGCTCGGCTGGAAAGCGGGCGAGAAACCCACATCCCCCCCAGGCTTGCCGCAGCACCCACATTTGCCTTGCGCATGGGGGGGAGGCGGTTTAATTCGGACTGCGGGCTCCTGCTCCGCTTTAGTTGCCGGTTCCTCGCTCGCTGCCCCTCCCCGCAGCGCCGGGGGGGGCGAGGGCCGCGCCCGCAGCAGGTGCCCAGGGGAGACGCCGGTGGGACGGGAGCCTGCGCCTGTCTGGGGCTGCCCCCCCTTCCCCCCCGGCTGCCGGGCCCAGCCTGTCCCCCGCCGTCGGGGATCATTAATAACCAATTAGGAGGGTCACTGGCGCTCATATATAGCCGGCCGGGGAGGGAGCCGCCAGCCGCCGGGCGCCGCAGCCGAGCCGGTTTCCCTGCGCCCCCCAATCCGCTCCGCTTCGCTATGGGCTCGGTGCTGCCGGCCGAGGCGCTGGTGCTGAAGACGGGGCTCAAGCCGCCGGGGCTGGCCCTGGCCGAGGTGATCACGTCGGACATCCTGCACAGCTTCCTCTACGGCCGCTGGAGAAACGTGCTGGGCGAGCAGCTCTTCGAGGAGAAGGGCCCCCACGGGAACCCCAAAACCGCCTTCACCGCCGAGGTGCTGGCCCAGTCCTTCTCGGGGGGTGAGTAGCCGGGGGGGGCTCCCCAGCGCACGGCCCCGCCGCGGAATCGGGGTGCGGGGCCGCCCGCTCCGTTCCCAAGCTCCCCACCGCCCCTGGCCCCCTTTCCACTTCCCCTCTGAGCGCTTTGCTCCCTCGGAGCCGCGGCATTTGGGCCGAAGAAGGCGTGTAATAGCAGTTGACTGAGAGACGGGGGGGGTCATTCATCTGGTTAACTTCGGCGCGACCCGCCGAGGTTCCCACTTAAACCAAGACCTTGGAGAGGGGCCGGGGGAAGTTTCTTTTCTTTGAGATGTCTCCAGCGCTTAGCCCTCATTCAGCCGGCTGTTTTCTCTCCTTTGGCATCGCTGGGGCGTCCCGGCTCCCCTTTCCCCCCCTGCAGGATTTCTGTTCCTCTCCTAATGTGGCGTGAAGCCGGATTCCATTGCCATGGCCATTGTTTCCACCAGCTAATCTCCCCATTTTGGAAGAGGAATTCCTGGGCCCTTTGAGACAAGTCCGGAGACCATTGAGCCGCGATGTAGCGCCACACCATTCCTAAAGGGCTAATGAATTTAGAATTAGCCGCCTCTTTCTAGCCGGCTTTAATGAATGCAGATCACTTTACCGGCGTGACAAATTGCTGGCCGGGCTGAAAGAGACCCCGTTTAACCCCCTTTCTCAGCCCGCCGCTCTCCTGCTTTTCCCAGGTACCTCAATGGCCTGGCTGGAGGGGAAACGTGGAGGGTCCCGGAGGCTTTGCGGGGAGGCGATTTACAAAGCGGGTCGGGGAGGGATTTGGGCCGGAGCCGCCGCGATCTGGTTCCGTTCCTCGCCCGTGTAAACCTCCCCGTCCGCCCAGAAATTGGCTGGTGGTGGGGGGACGGGACGCCACTCCGCACCCCTGGCTGAACTTTGGTGCCTTTTCCTGCCAGGAGGGGACAGGCGGCTCCCCACCCGCACGGTTGGGAAGCGCCCCCGGCGCGGCGGGGAACCCAGGCGTCCGGGCGCTGTTTGCAGGGGGCAGGGGGGTTTGGAGAGGGGCAAAGCGAGGGGTCCCGGGTCGGTCGGTCGGGGGGGGGGAAGCCCCCGATTCTCCCCCTCCTCTAAGCCCCTTTCCGTCCTTCCCACCCCGCAGAGGTCCAGAAACTCTCCAGCCTGGTGCTGCCCTCCGAGGTGATCATCGCGCAGAGCTCCATCCCCGGGGAGGGGCTGGGCATCTTCTCCAAGACCTGGATCAAAGCCGGCACCGAGATGGGCCCCTTCACCGGCCGGGTCATCTCGCCCGAGCACGTGGATCTGTGCAAGAACAACAACCTCATGTGGGAGGTAAAGAGCCGAGCCCGCGCACAGCCGCCGCGCAGCCCCCTCTGCCCGCGCAAGGGCCGCTCCTGGGCTCGCAAATTTGCGGGACGCGCCGAGCTCCCGTCCCACGGGCGATCCACTGCCCGGGCTGCTCGTGGCCCGTTGAATCCCCCCCCGGCCTCAGTTTCCCCACTGTACGATGGGGGAGGTGATACGGGCGAGGGCTTACGAAAGGTTCGTGTCCCATTAAAGTTAGGGGCTAGAAATCCCCACGGAGGGGTCAAGACACCGGCGGGGGGCATTAACTCCCCAACATCGCCCGGCTGGAGCCCCCGACCCGCCGTGGGGCGAGCCCCCCTTTGTCCCTGCGGTAACTTTGGGTCCCCGGGCCAGGAGTGCGGAGCAGACGGGGCCTCCCGTGCAGGTGAATGATTGTAGCAAAGAGAAAGAGTGTGTGTGTGTGTGTGTGTGTGTGTGTGTGTGTGTG
>ML682047.1:12072904-12087787 GCA_007922195.1 Podocnemis expansa
GTGTGTGTGTGTGTGTGTGTGTGTGTGTGTGTGTGTGAGAGAGAGAGAGAGAGAGAGACAGTGTATGAATGACTGCGTGTGTGCCTGTGACAGTGTGAGTGTGTGTGTCAGCATGCGTGTGCCTGTGTGTGTGTGAGACAGAGTATGAGTGACTGTGTGAATGAGACTGTATGAGTGACTGTGTGTGAATGAGTGTGTGTTGTGTGTGTGAGTGTGGATGAGAGTGTGTGTGTGTGAGAGAGACTGTGTCTGTGTGATGAGAGCGCGAGTGAGTGTGTGACTGGCTTGAGAATGAGTGTGAGTGCACTGGGTGTGAGTGTGAGTGCACTGGGTGTCCCAGGGGAATTAGGACCCGGGCTAACTGAACCCGAGTCTCCCGCTCTTGGGGACAGGGGCTGATCTGGGTTTAAATGACGCCCCCGGTTAAGGACCCCTGTCTCACAGCCGGGGGGAAGATCTGGGCGACCCGTGGGGGGCCGGGACCCGGGGCCGGGGCTGCCGGTATCAGTAAATCAGTGGGGCTGGGGCTGGGGCTCGGGCGTTGCGCTAAGCGGAGCGGACGAGGCGTTTTCTCCCCTCATGTGGGGCGGCGGGGGCCCGATCCCCGTTTTCCCCGGGGTTCCTGGGAGCCGGGGGGGGGGGGCCCAAACCTGCCTGCCCATGGGGACATCGGGGAGGAGCGGGGCCGTGCTGGGGGCGACCGACTCGCCCCTGCCTTGGGGCCCCCGTGGGTCGCCCGTCGCCCGTAGCCAGTAAGGAGCCGCCAGGCGCTGGGGTTTGCTGGCCCCGTAGCGCTGCCCGAGCCCCACACGTCGGGCCCTCCGTCGCTCCGTCCAGGGTCCTGGTGTGAATCCGGAGCGACTCCACCGCGGCCGGCGCCTCTACACGGGGTAAAAGCAGCGGGCACACGGATCCGGATCCGGTCCCTCCAGCCAGCCATCTCTGGCCTTTTAACCACTCCTGGGGATCGGGAGGGTCCCCACCGACACCTCCCAGCGCCCCCGGGCCGGCCCTGGCCGTGGGGGCTCGGCTGGGGCTGTTTCTAACCGGCTCCCCTCCCCCGGCCCAGGTCTTCAACGAGGACGGCAGCGTCCGCTACTTCATCGACGCCAGCCAGGAGGACCACCGCAGCTGGATGACCTACATCAAGTGTGCACGCAACGAGCAGGAGCAGAACCTGGAGGTGGTGCAGATAGGGACCAGCATCTTCTACAAGGCCATCGAGGTGAGCCTGGCCCCGATCCTGCCTTCAGAGCCCCGCTGGGCCGTGCGGGGAAAGGTGGGCAGCGGCCCGGGCCCGGCCGGAGAGCAGCAGGGCTCGGCGGGGCCGTGTAGACGCTGAAGCGAAGCGAGGGGGCAAAGCAGACCCGGCGGGTGCCACCTGCAGCACCCAGCTCACATCGGAGTGACCCACAAGTCGGGGCGGATGCCGGGTGATCCGCGGACAGGGGTGCTCCTGGTGAGGACGCCGTTAATCCGGAGTGACTCCGGTGTGCGCCGTGTAAACCCAAAGGGAGGGAGGGGAGAATCGGGCTCAGCGGGTTTGGGCTGGGTAAGGAGGCTCAGGAGCAGCCTCCCAGAGGCGCGGGTCACTGAAGTGGCCCCAGCCGGGTGACTGAATTCAGGGGCCACCCTCGGTCCCGATCCGGGGGGGGTCCCGGCGGGCGGGACGTGCGCTGAGCCCGCGGGGCTGGGCTGGCCCCTGGGGAGGGCACAAAAGGCTGCCCCAGGAGCAGCCAGGCCGGGGCAAAGGCGATTTTTGGAGCCGACAGGGGTGGGAGCGGCTCCCTCAATCCGACGGGCTCTGGCCCCGCTCCGGCCCCGAGCTCGGGACAACAAACGCCCCAGGGACGGGGACGGGGACGGGTCCCGCTTGGCTCCGGGGCCCCCCGGCTGCTCTTTGCGCCGCGCCGGGTCCCGTGTGAACGCGCCGCTGCGGAGCGCGTCGGTCCCCTGCCGGCACAGGGCCCGGGCTGAGTTTGGGGTGCACCGTCCCTTTGACGTTTTGAGGGTCCCGCCCGGGCTTAAAAGCCAGCACTTGCTTTTCTGGGTGGCAGCCGTGGCCCCGGGGCGGCCCCTTGTCCGTCCCCTGCCCCACATGAGACTGAAAAGAAAACCCGGCGGGTCCCGGTTCTGCACCCCAGATAGGGAGACTCCCACGGACGGGTCGGGACAGCGAGTTCAGGCCTGGAGACACACAAGGGGGCCAAACCAGGAGTCCTGCGGCACCTAAAGACTAACACATTTATTTCTCCCATGAGTTCCCCCCTCTTCAAAGCGTCTGACAGGTGGGGTTTGCTCCCAGGAAAGCTCATGTGATAAATAAATGTGTTAGTCTTTAAGAACTGGACTGACACGGTTCCCCCTCTGCAACACACCGGTAGGTCGGGACAGACAGAGAAAACTGGTGGTTTTCTGGAGCAGGCACCTTGTCACCAGCAGCCCTAGGTCCTGCCCGAAGCTGGAAACCCAAGTCAACCAGCTTGTGTAAACCCAGCACACACCAGTGCCACCTTTCATGATTAAAAACAAACAAACAAGGAAGCCTGTAGCACTCTTGTAGACTAACAAATTTATTTATAGCATGAGCTTTTGTGGGAGAAAAATCCCATTTCCTCAGACCTTGAGGACGAGGAAGGACAGATGAATAGGAGGAAAATAAATGCAGGGAAGTCTTCCATGTGGGATTTCTTTGCCTAATGGAGAAATAACAGCTGAGAGTTTTTGCCTATAGTTGATCCAAAATGCCTCATCCCTGTGGATGACTGCAGGAGAGACTATTCATTGTAACTGGAGGTTAATTGCTTTTTATCCTTGGTCTTGGTGCTAGATGGGGAAACAGAATAATACAGTACAACTCTGACATCAGTCTTAAACAAAAAAATCTGTTGTATTTATACCAGCTCTGATATATGTACGCCTGCTTCGGTGCTCATGTGGCTCAACCTGTGAGTCACAAACATTATTTTCCTTATAGAGGAGTAGCCCTGTCAGTCTGTATACAGCAGAAACAATGAGAAGTGGGTAGAATTTGTTAGTCTTTATGGTGCCACAGGACTTTTTTGTTATTTTTCTTCTAGATCAGTGGTTGCCAACTTTTCCTCTGGTGTGGCACACCTTGATACCTTTAATTATTTTGAGGCACACCACCATATAGTTTCCAACTAAATTAATGAATAGTCAAGAGTCAATCCAGACCTCTTTAAATAGTTTTCCAAAAAATTTCATGGCACATGTGTTCAGGCCTGATGGCACACTGCTGTGCCATGGTGCGCTGGCTGGGAACCACTGTTCTAGTTCACCAAAAAAAGGAAGTGAAAATAATGAAAGGGTGTGTGACTCTAACTGACCAAGGAAATAAATAGTTAAACATCACACCAGGGTACACACCAGGACCCCAGCATTTACTGGTGTGTAAAGCAGGAGTTGTGCGTGAGTTGGTTTTGCCTCCCGTTGAATTCAGTAGAGCAGAGGTGCTCAAAAGTGTGAGCTAAATGATAGGTTTTCTTCTGCAAGAGAGGGTGGGAACCCAAATGTGTCCTGAAAGTGTACAAGATTAGATTTTAAAGATGGGTCCAGGTTCCTATCCTGCATTCTTTACTCACCCCAGGTTCCCTCGCACAATATTCATGCCCAGGTATTCACGCTCAAGTTGGTTCCTATTAGTCTGGTTATTCTTTTTAAAGCCTTGGTGGTTTGGGGGCCACAAAGAATGCTGGATCAGCTCACTTTGGAGGTATCTATTTGAGGGGGGTCAGCGGTGGATTTTCCTGGGTGAGATCACATCCACTCTGATTTGCTTGGATATATCTTTAGGCTCCCTTTGATAAACCTGATGGAGGGCTGGATTCACCAGATCTTTTAGCACAGTGAGAAATTCTAGGGGGTAGCCATGTTAGTTTATTTCAGCAAAACAAACGGTGGCATTTTTAAAGCCACTTAATTTGTCTGACAAAGTGGGACTGTGCCCATAAAAGCTCATGCAACAAATAAATGTATTAGTCTTTAGAAGTGCCACAGGACTCTTTTTGTTTTACAGAGCGGCATCCATTCTGCCTGAATACCAAAGCTCATTTAAGAAATGTAGTCAAAGTAATTTATTGCAAACACCTCAGTTCATACATAGGAGCCAAAAGACCCTTAACTTGACTGCTTTTCCCCCTTTGAAATGCCAAACCAAGGTGCCACGTACTCACCAAATGTAACAGATAACACACTTTAAATCAAAGCTATTTTGGAGATACAGGAGGACAAAAAAAAAAAGGCCTCAAAACAAGTAATGACTCTAACTTCTCCTTACCACCTTGAAACTTCACCCAACCCAAAGGAGGGTTTAAAAGAAAAATTAGGTTCTGGGTGGACAATTTAGCACAGAGTAGAAATTTCCAGAGGGGTAGCCGTGTCAGTCTGTGTACAGCAAAAACAACGAGAGTCCTGTGGCACCTTACAGACTAACAGATTTCTTCGGGTGTAAGCCTCCGGGGTCTCCAACCCACTTCCTCAGATGCATGTGTCTCTCTGGAGATGACAGTAAGGCCCCAATCCTGTAGATTGTACTGTCATGAATCAACTCTTGGGCTAACCACAGAGGATTGGGCCCACAGTCCCTAAAGACCGAGTTTTTGATATGTAAATATTGCTCTAATCTTTGCAATGGTGTCATGGAGAGGAATGCTTTCATAGCTGATGACATGCCATTAAAAGAGACATCAGTTTCTCTGGCATCCAGCAGATGTGGGATGCAAGGCTAGAAAAAGAAATGACTGTACTGCAAAATGCAGGTTATCGCATGCGTGGTCTTACACTCTCTCTTCACTCACCCACCCCATCTTGCACTCTCTCTGCAGGTGTATGCAAAGTTTGACACACTTTCTTTTTGTCTCTTTTTCCCAGCATGCAGGCTAATACGCTGTCTGTTTTCATGACAGTTCCATTGCTGTAGCATTTGGGCATCACCCACACAGTTCAGCTAACTGCACGGATGACCTAAGGTGTCTTTGGCCGCCCTGCTCCCCCAGACAGCTTGACTGGGGGCATTTTTGTAATTAATTGCCATTATTAAATTAGTGTATTTTGTTTCCCTTTTTTCCCCGCTGCTCTTTCTTCCCACTTTTTCTTCTGTCACCTTTTCCCTCAGTTGTGTCTTGTTGCAGTCGTGGCCTTCCTGTAATATTACTTATTATTATTACTGAAGTATCACAGCACAGGAGCCCACTGGGCTAGGTGCTGTACACACACAATGAAAAGCCAGTCTCTGCCCTGAAGAACTTAGAGTCTAAGTAGAATTAAGGCCCCTCTTTGCACCAAACCCATTGCCTCTTACCAGAAGCACTGCAAGCCTTTCCTGATCATGGGACTCTTCTCTGGGCTGCCACGCCCCTACCTATTGGATCCGCGCTTCCTATCTGAACACAGCCATATCCGTGCTTAAAAAGCACCAGCAAATGTTTCTCTTTTCTGGGCCACTGCACAACTGGCTCCTTTGATGGTAGTGGGGGGGCTTGATGGGAGCAGGGAACAGCTGCGCTCTGCCAAATCCCAGCTGGTTTAAGACAGTCACCCCTAGGCTCAGTGCAGCACATAGCCAAACCCGACTCCCTGCATTATCTCACTCCGCCTGTGCCACAGGAGCAAACATCAGTACAGGAGAGAATTTGGGCTGAAATGTTTAGGGGCAGCAGTGGCTCAGGTTAATACTTCATCTTCCTCTGCCTCAATGTCCCCTCTCACCCTTTGTGGTTCTTGTCTATCTAGACTGTAAGCTGCCTGGAGCAGAGACCATCTCTTATTTTGTGTAAGTCCAGCATGTGAGACAATGAGACTCTAACTTCCTTGGTGACCTCTAAGTGCAACTATAATACATATAATAATTAATGCCACCATTGGCCAGCCTGTTGCCAAAGCCAGGGAGAGTTGTCAGGTCTATTTGTCATGATCCAGCTCTGTAGCGCTCGCCAAGACAGGCCTGTCCCTGGGTTGCGTGTCTGTCTACTCTGTGTCTTTTTAGTCTCCCTGGTATGATTGGGATATTGGAACGAGGGAAATGGCTTGTGTCTGGCTATTGAGTGCACTTTTAACCATGTGCTGTAATTCCTGGCTTTTATCTCTCAGACCCAGGGTCCCACTTGGCATCACCTCACATCCCGGCTTCCAGATTATCTCTGCTGTAGCCCCAGAGTTACACCAAAGATCAATTTTGTCCTAGGAATCTAAGGAAGCTGCTGGCTCAAGCTATCATGGAGACAACAAGCAGAAAAAACTATTCACGTCACTAAGCTGGATGTGTTTTCTTTCCCTGTAGATGATTCCACCAGATCAAGAGTTGCTGGTATGGTATGGGAACTCCCACAATACCTTCCTAGGGATCCCAGGTGTGCCAGGCTTGGAGGAGGAGCAGAAGAAAAATAAGCATGGTATGTTGTGCTGAGCAGACCGGCCAGCTGTCGAGGTGGGGGGCACATTCGGGTGGTGGTGGGGGACCTGGGACCAACTGACTGGCCACTTGTGGCTACAGGGTGGTGCTGGGAACCAGAAGACCAACTCATCCCATGTATGAAGGGCTCTTGGGCCAACAGACACCCAATATATTTTTTGCTGGGCTTGATGAGATGGGGCTACCTGGGGCCATGGCCTGCAGCCCCTAATGTGCCTTTATTAATCTGGTCCTGGCCTGACTGGGAAGCAGGGGGGTGCCTGGGGCTGGGCAGGCAATTTTGATGCTGGCTGAAAGCAGTGGTGGTAAAAATTACACTTTTTTTTGTGGCTGTGAACACACCATGATCTTGGCCAATAACTGGCAAATGCACTTCAGCTTTTGTTCCTCTATCCCACTCCTGTGCCCACAAGCAGTGCTGGCTATCCCTGGCCAGTGAAGGGGGTGAGGTCTCACAAGCACCCGGCTTTTCTCTTGTTTGTCTCCCCCAGGCAAACCAGCTTTTTCACTGCTCGGCCGGCAGGCACTGACTGGTGTGCCATGGCCCAATGCACATAGACCTTGTTAAAGCAGGGTGCAAAGTGGGGCAGGTTCTCTACCAGGTGAGCTTCTGGGGGGAGCCCAGTGCTCAATTCTGCTCTGTTCTGACTGCTGCTCCCCTGCCGATCGATGTGTTCCCCAGGGCCTGACCTGACTGGCCTGGTTAAGTCCTGCTGGACCTGTTTCTCTTGGGCTGTTTCCACAACCTGGGCTGGCTTCTCAGCTCAGCTCCAGGAGGAGACCTACACTGATTTCCAACTGCTCAGCTTCCAGCTCACAACAGATAACACCACTTTGGCCAACCTGTCCAGAGGAGCCCTTCATCCTGCTGGTGAAGTCTGAGCTGATTAAGGGCTTTAAAGGTGCCCTTGTGGACAGGGTGGGCTCTGTAGTTTTCTTCTTTGGAGCCTGCTCAGTCCCGCTCTGGAACGAAGGCTCCATAGATCAGAAGGATCAAGGGGCTCCTCTGCAATTCTGCCAGAGTCATCAATGAGTCTTAGCATTAGAGCCCGGCAGCTCCACAGATAGCTGCTTTGTATGTGGATATCCATGGACCATTTCATGCAGATACAGATCAGGTGTGGATCCACATATTTGTATCTACACGGGGCTCTACTTAGCACTGCCTTCGCATGCTGACTTGCCTGGGACAGGACAGTCAGAACTTAGCCTGCCAGATCCCTAAAGCAGGTCACCCCAAATAGCCTGTGCCCCAAATCTTGCAGGGAGAGAGCCTGTCATTCATCACGCCCACAAGGAGAGGCTTTCTGGATGGTGTGTGGGGAGCCTTGCAGCCGTGGCAGAGAGAGTGGTGACTCAGCCGTCTCCATGTCACCAAAAGATTAGCTGACCTTGAGTCACAGATTTTCCTGGGCTAGACAGTGGCTCCTTCCTTTACCGCTCTTCTCTCTAGATCCTATAACAGGGAACCCAGAATGCCCCTGGGATTCCTTCTCTGCTTGTTCTGCCATTTCCCCCTGGGACGAATGGAGAAGGGGACTTTTGCGAAGAAGACAGAAAAAAGGGATTTCAGATCTCTGGATCCCCTAGGATGCAGAATGCGAGGAGGGAAAAGAATTTATAAAAGATAATAGCAAGGAAAAGAGAGACAGTGAGACCCCACCCCATGCCACTGCTTCATGGTGACCTTCGAAAGGGTGCTCCTGCCTGCCCTATGTTAAAGATCTCAGGGCCTGAGCAGAAGAGATAGGTTTCTCTTTCTTTTGCACTTGTGTTCCTCTTTATCTCTGCAGAGGTCTGTGCAAAGGGTCAGGTTTGCAGAAGAGCTCACAGCCCAGCTGCCAAGTGCTCATCCCTCCACAGCTGGGGCCTGTTGTTGAAAGTGCTCAGCCCACCAGCCAGATTTTTGAAAGCACTTGGCTCCCAATGTGCATGAGCTCTTCAGGAAATCAGGTGCAAGCTGTGGGTGCTGAGCTCTTACTCAGTCCTAGCCATAGTTTCTGAGGCTCCATGGAGAGCTTTTGGGAAGTAATGGACCTGCCATGAGGGAGATCAGAGCTTGGATGGTCAGGGGAGGCTCTCTCCTCACACACAGGAAAGCAAGATTGAGAATTCATCATGTCTTTGGAGACACTCTGCTGTGAACTCCACGGCCAGCTGCTTGTCATGGCAAGGCCCTGCACTCCCCCGACAAGGCATCGGCGTTGCTCTTTGTCATCTGAGGTCTGAGGTCTGTGCAGGTTTAGAGAGCTGGCTAGGAACAGGCAGGAGGCAGACAGACATTGTGCAAGCTTGCCTCAGCCCCAACTTGCCTTCCAGTGCCAGTTCTATGTGAGCAGGCACCAAGGCCCTGCACCGCTCTGCCAATACTTTTTAATCCCAGTTCCATCTATTCTAGCCTTTGGCTTCTCCAGAGCTGCACCATGAAGTGGGCAGTGGTTTTGTGACATGGACAAACACCCTGGTAAGGGCAAGATGGAAAACCACCCATCTTATTTTCCTTTGACTCCCAGCCAGGATTTGAACCTAAGTCAGTAGAGGTGGTAAGCTATTGCCTTAAAATATTGACCAGCCCAGGCCTCAAGAGACAATTTAGCATGGCACAGGTTCAGCTGTCAAGGAAATAAAAGAGCATCTCACATGCTTTCCAGACACACAGTCCAGGAAGAAAGGCAAGCTTAAGGCATAGGACACTTGGCTCCTACCCTGACTCCTTCTGACCTTGGGGTGTCACCCTATGCCCGGTTTCCTGATCTCGGAAACCGTATAGTGATATCTACCTTCCAGGGAGCGAGGAGGTTGAATCTGTCCATGCTTGCAAAGTGTCCCTGGAGGTCAGGTGCAGATGAGTTGCAACATGCGTCTAGTAATGATAGAGATTAATTATTGCTCCAGTTTGTGCTGCTACCAGGGAAGGGCTACTGAGCTTGTCTTGACTGGCCACCGTGCCTCTGCCTTTATGGAATGTGCTGCGACTTTGAGAATGCCTAGTGCCCTGACGCACCCTCCAAGGCACAAGGAAGGGAATGAATTGCTCAGTGCCTGTTCGGTCTGCAGAGGGCAGGGGTTGATTCCTGGTGTTGTTCTTTGTTACCCAGAGGACTTCCACACAGCGGACACTGGGGCCAGCACGGCTGGCCGTATGCGATGTGTGATCTGCCACCGTGGATTCAACTCCCGCAGCAACCTGCGCTCCCACATGCGCATCCACACCCTAGACAAGCCTTTTGTCTGCCGCTTCTGCAACCGCCGCTTCAGCCAGTCCTCCACCCTCCGCAACCATGTGCGCCTGCACACCGGCGAGCGCCCCTACAAGTGTCAGGTCTGTCAAAGTGCCTACTCCCAGCTAGCTGGACTCCGGGCACACCAGAAGAGTGCCAGGCACCGACCGCCCAATGCCTCCTTGCAGTCTCATTCCCCAGCCTTGCCTGGGCCGCACCCTGCCTCCCTGGCCCATCACATTCCTACAATGGTGCTGTGAGTCACTGTCAAAATGCTGGGTTTGGGGCAGCTGTTTCCAGCTGTTGGAGACAGGTTTGGATAATGCTGATGAATTTGTGGGCATCAGCCCTCCAGGGAAGGGAGGGAAGGCTGGAGGTGGTGAGGCCAAGGGCAGGGCCAATTTTTTCTTAAATAGTATACTGATGGAGTGGCACCTTTGTTAAAGCATGCCATTCCCTTGGGGCATAGTGTGTTATTTTACCAGTGTGAGATGTGATCCCAGCCCCGTGATCCATTCAGGCCATCTTCTCCTTGATCCATCTGGGGCAGCAGGGAGCATTAGGGTTCCCATAGAGGAGGCTGTGTGATAATGTCATTGTCCCTGGCATTTGGCATCAGGCAGTGAGTGGCACTAAAGGGAACTGAGAACAAAAATTAACATGAACTGTAATGGGAAGATGCTGGTATTTGGGGGAGGCTGGGGGAGCCAAAATGCTGATTTCTTAAACACTTTCCAAGGCCTTTTTTGCTGACTTCAGTTGGAAGAAGAAAAGAAAAATGGTTTTTCCCTCTGTTAGCGCAGATTGAGGGTCAGATTTGCCAAGAGTTGGGAGCACGCTCTGTTCTACTGAAGTCAATGCTTCTGTGTTTGCAGCAGCTGTAAATGTGGCTCTAGAGCTGTGCCTGCGCTGGGGAAATGTACAAAACCTTAGTCTGATGGTTGTACTGGTGGGAGAAAGGTACAGAAAGATCCTGTGGCTAGGCCCCATTTTTGCTACCCAGTCCGTGAGCTTTGGAGTCCATGCTAGACCCGCAGCTGCTCCCCATTCCACTTCATCAGACACACCACGTCCCATGCCCAGCTGGCCCACAACGTCAGTACTAGCACCAGTGGGAAGGGTCTTCTGTAAGTGTCTGCATGCTCAAACATATTAGCTCCGAATCTTCAGAGGTTTCAGCCCTGACTGCAAGGCCACTCTCAAATGTTTTTCACTTCTAAGCTGTGTACATGTTAAGGCCTCTGAAATTGCTCATGAAGCGGAGGTTCTGTGCACGCCCATGCAGACACGTGGGTGTGTAAAGTGATAGTTGCCTCATCAGGCTGCTGATGAAAATTTTGCTCTACCATGGGCTCAGGAGAAGGAGATTCCAGCAAGCAGCGCAGCATCATCAAAAGCTATTTTCCAGGCTGTGTGAGGGATGAGCTGGTTAAAAGTGCCCCACACAAACTCAGCTCATCTTCCCAAGGCCAACCTCCCACAATGAATGGGTGTTCCTCCTCCAACTCTAAAACAAGGGCTGGTGGTCCTACAACAGACCTGTACCTACAGAGACCATTTAAGCTCTTACTTCGACTGCCCTCTGGGGACCAGAGAGAAATAATTCCATAGGCCAAACCACACCCAGAATGCAGTCCCAAGCGCCCCCTTGAGTCCTGCTGCAATTAGGAACCCAGTAAAAGGGGGGCTGTAAAATAAAATTAAAAAAAACCTATTATAATATTATTAATTATAAGTATAAGATGTATAGAGTTTTCACAAACTGTGTTTTTCTTCCAGAGAACGATTGTCACTTTAACTGTGTAAATATTTATGTAAAACATTATTTACAAAACTTTGATATTATATATTATTTGATGGTATATGTATACAGCTGTAAATACATTTGTACCTCTCTCTCTTGTATTCTAAATAAAAACAACTTGGAACATTTATCATTTAGAAGGCTAGTTGTTTGAGATTTTTCTTTCCTCGCTCTATTCTGGTTCCTGAAAGGGGATATTGGAGCAGTTCCTAGAGCAGGCTTGTCAAACATGTAGCCAGTGGGCTGGATGCGGCCCATGAACCTCTTCCATCCGGCCCATGACAGTATTCTGTGGAACCACGCTCTTTCCCTAACACACGCATGCGTGCATGTCCGCGCACACACGCACAGAGCGGTCTCGCGATAAGCAGTCTCACACATACAGGGCTCTGCAATGCCACGACAGTGCACTAGTATTTTGATTTATCGTATGTATGGCCCACTTGAAGTACATTTAAGTCAAATCTGGCTCCCCTTAGCAAATGAGTTTGACACCCCTGTCCTAGGGAGTAGCACTGAATTTTACTTTTAACTTTTTACTTTCTTAATGTCTTCTTGATCATAGCTTGTGTTTGAATGAAATGAACAACAGCTCCAGCCACTATATTACCAACCACTGGAGCAGTTTGCCACCGGAAGTGGTAAATTCCCCATCATGCAGCATCTTTCTAATCACTGAATGAAACTCTATGGCCTGTGACAAGTGCCTAAGGGGTAGTCACGTTAGTCTAGTTCAGCAAAACAAGCAAGGAGTCTAGTAACATTTTTAAACATGAACAAATTTATTTATCACATGAGTTGTTGTGGGAGAAAATCCCACTTTGTCAGCCACTTGAAACTGGAGAAGTACAGATGAAAGGCATTCATTTGTACTTTTCCATCTTCAAGAGTCTGACAAAGTGGAATTTTCTCCCATGAAAGCTCATGAAATAAATAAATTTGTTCCTCTTTAAAAGTGCCACAGGACTCCTTGTTCCTATGGCCTGTGTGATGCAGGAAATCAGATTAGATAATCACAATGGGCCCTCCTGGCCTTAACATCTAGCTATTTCATCATTTTGGACAGTGAACAATTTACCAATCAGGCCTGACAGATTATTTTCAAGAACCATCGTTGCAGGTTTATGGTTTCAAAATGAGGGGGAAGCCATTTATGTGTGTTCATGTACACACACAGAAGCAGAGACAGAAGAAATTAATGTGTACATAAGCACAAGGCATTGAACCTGTTTTAAGTCATTACAAATAGCTCCTGCTGTACTTAACATGGAGGTACATGGGACTATCCCCACACCATTCTGCAATCAACTGGCCTTTAAAGCCCAACGTACACTCATATACCCTACACTAGGACTGAAGAGCACTAGCAAAATCTTGAATAGTGCCTCTTTGCACCATACCCTAGGCAGTACAAGTGTTCTGGAGCAGACCTGCTTTTGATGCCTCCGAGAGCCACTAACCTAATCAACTCCTGTCCACCGCAATCCTGTAATAAGTAAGAAAATTGCTTAGGATACATCAGGGTATTACTGGTGGATCCCTTTTCAGGATCAGATCAAATACAAGACAGCACTACAGTTCTTTTTAACTTCACTTTGGAAAGTCTGGCCTTGATTCTTACTAACAACAGGGCTGTTAGGAATAACAGCATGGTGGCGTGAGGGGAGAATTATACTCCATGATTCAGCACAGCCACTGAATAGCAGCAAGGATTATGGTCTGGTTCTTTTGGACATGTACCAGTTTCTGTTGTCAGGTTTTTATACAATGCCTGGATCCAGGGTGACCCGATCATGATTGGACCCTTGGGCTCCTATCACAGTTCAAATATTTAATATCAGCCATTCCCTAACAGACTCACCGGCTGATGAGCATGCTGTGATTTCTTTCTTAAATCTCTAAGTAATAGTATGACTAGGTAGATGACAAGAGCTGATTTTTCTTAGCTGTAAAATGAGACCTTCCTTTTCCTTTCTATGTGTAGATAATAAATTCACTCAGTTTCATTGAGTCTGCCTGACTTGAATCTGTTGTTTGGCAATGCCGTAAGCTGTGAAACAGCAGCTGGGCTCTATTTCAAGACTGGAGTGTGTTTCAGTGGCGGCCGAAGTGAAGCCTGTATGTGACAGGTGTCTTGAGCACTTTGGGAATTCAGTTTGAAGGCAGAATTTGAGTATTAGTGAGTGTTGCACATACACAGGGCTTCGCACCAGAATGGCTCTGCGGGTAGGGCCTAAGGCAGTCAGGGAGCTCAGCAGGTCCAGTGCTGGTTTCTGAATGGAAGGAACTGGGATGTTGATGGGAATTTGCATGGCAGCTGGGCTGACCGTTAGTGGAGGCCAGGCCCCAAGTTTTAATGGCGCTTTGCATGGTGGCAGAGCTCAATGCTAGCTGGTCTGAAGGCAGGAAATTGGGGGAATGGGAGGTTGTTTCTAAAGGCTCTTCTCAATTTGGTTATTAAGGGACCCTGTGCTGGTGCTGCTTTCCACACAGTGTGGGTCTGTGGCTGTTCTGCCACCCCCCAAATATTCAAAAACCCATGAGGTTGTCTTGAAATTCATGAGATTTTGTGAGAACAATAGAGGAGGTTGTTCTTTTTGATTTGCCTGCTGCTCTTTGAGCCCTGGGGTCAAATTTGGATGCTTTTGCTACAGCTGTAAGAACGGCACACTTGTTCTTTCTTTAAGACGAAGGCTGTAACCATCACATTCCCACATGACTCCAGGAGCTGGGGCTTTAAGGAAATCAATAAGCACCCTATAGGACCTGCAGGCTCCAAGAGGACACTCATCATGAATAAGACTGGCAGGCAAGGTTCACTACAAAACATTGTCCCTCTGGGCTTTAGTTAGCAACATGTGGCCTGTGTGCGGGGGAGCTGAGGCGTTTTCCTCTGCCCTTCAACTGCACACACAGCATTGGAGGGCAGTCTGCCAGCACTAAAGATGGCCACCCTCCTGTCCCTTCCTTTGAACACAACGCAGTGACGGCCACCCCTCACCCCCGCCAGGATCCAAAATGGCCGCCGCAGTCTCGTTCCCTGCAGAGCTCCCTGACCGTCCTAGGCCCGCCTCCAAAATGGCGGCGCCCTCAGTCAAGATGGCAGCTCCCGCGCGCGGCTTTGCCAGTAACCGACATGGCGGAGAGAACGCGTGTTTCAGATCGGGGCTGACGCCCGCACGGGGAGGAAAGGAAACCGCCAAGAGTTAAGATGGCGGCCGTGGAGATCAGGTTGCCCGTAGCCCGCAAGCTCGTGGGTCAGAGCCTGGCGCGGGGCAGCGACAAGCACCTGGTGGCTCCTGGGGACACGATCACCACGGACACGGGATACATGAGGTGAGCGGCAGGGCCCTGCCCTTCTCGGGGGCTAGGGCTGTGCGGAAAGGTGTCCCCCCCGGCGTGGGGCAGGGTCCCTTATCCCCCCC